>JAHKKF010499892.1:0-31633 GCA_019740295.1 Labeo calbasu
TTGGTGGGTTTTTGTTAAATGTGAGCCAAAATCATCACAATTAAAAGAATCACAGACTTAAACTACTTCAGTCTGTGTGCTTTGAATTTATTTAATACACAAGTTTCACAATTTGAGTTGAATTACTGAAATAAATGAACTTTTCCACGACATTTTAATTTATTGAGATGCACTTGTACTTTTAAAAAGTGAATTCAACTGATGAGAAGCCATACGTGCAATACGTGCCTCCAAGTTCTCAGCACAATGGAAAGCAGGGCCATAAAACTGAACACAAGGCCTTACTGAGGAGTGAGCGATATTGTGATGGCTCACAAAAGACACGTCCTCAGCTTTTAAGAGTTATGGAATAGATTCTGGAAACCAGTGTTAGAAAGTGCAGAGTTGCCATGGTAATGCATATCCCATTCTCGGCGGAGAACATTTAGTCTCAAGCCCTCCAAGGTAAGCATTGTAGAAGAAAAGAAAAGCACGCCGTGCACCAATGCACTCCATTCAGAGTAGCCTTGAACGAATGAAGTCGAGCTGAGACTCTCTGAGATGTAGGTGTTGTTTACACAGCAGACGGTGAGGATTTGTCGTCTGTGAAGTAATATTAGATGCTCTCATATTGCCAGAATGTTCTTGATAATTCTGGATACTGGTGATATTTCACCCAAAATATGAAACATTGTTAAATTATTCTGATATGCTGACTAACATACTAAAGCACTATATGTGTTAGTTGATATTTAAAGCTAATACGTGTTTAAATATACTAAACTGTAACTTCATCCAAATGTGTAACTACAAATGCATGACATTTGTTTCAATAGAAATGACGTTAAAGTACATTTTAGTTTACCATTTATGCTTGTCAGTACATTCAGCTGAACATTTTAACCATATTTCAGAAATATTTAATTACATATAAAGATCTTAAATGGCTCAAAAAGCACTCTAAAGTTCAGCTAATTGCATTTATTATCAATTTAAATCAAAGTGAAGTCCTTCAGATGTCAACTGCAATAGAGAATCATGGTCGTGATCATACCTATATAGAATACTGTTATCTTTGTCGTGACACTTCAGTTCGTTTTATCACACCATTAGCTGTGTTTCTATTTCTATTAAAAGAGAGCCATCAGTATCATTACGCACATAGAGATTAATGGAATGAGAAACAGCCTTCGTTCATATAGATGCAATTCCCGAGGCACCAGTCTCATCTAGACAAACAGAACAACACAAGCGTGTTTACCTTTACCACTTTGACCAAATGTTTCCGTGCGCCCACACAAATCAAATGGGCTTTCCATCTGGAAATCAGTCAGTAATTGAAAATAATGCTTGTTTTCGAAAATGATGCAATTCGTAACATTTTCTGGGAAGTCAGTCATTAGCAACCCCACAATTATCAGGACGATTGAAGGAAATAAGCTGAATTATTGCCACCCACATGCTACTCATGCTATACTCATGGATATAATAAAAAGCTGCACAATGACGTATTGACTTCAAAAACAATATTATACGACAATTGATTTTAGTTAATGAGTTTGATTATTTAAGCAGTGTTACAATAGTGCTTATATTTAGCACAAAAGCACTGGGATTTTTAATTGTCTGTATCACTTTGCTTGTCTTTTTACAGGATTTCAGACCAGCTTTAGTTTATGTGTTTCTGTGACATCAAGAGCTTGGAAATACTTTCATTAGCAAAGAGACCAATTTTTAATTAACTGTTCACTACGATTTGAAAGTATGGGGTCAGGATGATTTTCTTTTTAAAGAAATAAATATTAATATTCAGCAAGGAAATATTACGTTGATCGAAAGTGACAGTAAAAATATTTAGATAAATGTTCTTCTGAACGTTCTATTCATCAAACAACCATGAAAAAAATGTTTTATCACAGTTTACAGAAGGCTCAAACACTCACTGATGTTTCAGAATGCATAAAGAGCCGGGGGTGTAAACTTATGAACTGAATGGAGATGTGTACATTTTTTTTTTATCTTGCCTAAATATCAAATCTTTTTCATTTAGCACTGCCCTTCAGAAGCTACAGAAGATACGGATATGTTTCCCAGAAGACAAAATAAGTGAAATTTACCCTGATCTTTAAATTCCAAAAGTTTTCACCCCCCGGCTCTTAATACATTGTTTTTCCTTCTGGAGCATCAGTGAGCGTTTGAACCTTCTGTAATAGTTGCATATGAGTCCCTCAGTTGTCCTCAGTATGAAAAGATGGATCTCAAAATCATACAGTCATTGTTGAAAAGGGTACAAATACACAAAAATGCTGAAAAACCAAAGCATTTGTCACAATTCTGTATTGTTAAAGGCAGTATATAAATAAAGGTGACTTGACTTGATTTGAGGGACCAGAAGGATTTTTCTGAAGAACAGCGTGCAGTTTAACTGTTCAGGACAAACAAGGGACTCATGAACAACTATCACTAAACAAAACAAAAAACAGCTGTGGATCATTCAGGTAACAACACAGTATTAAGAATCAAATGTATGTAAACTTTTGAACAGGGTTATTTTTAAAAATTCAACTATAATTTTCTCTTGTGGACTATATGTAAACATCTTTTGTGTGAAATATTTTAAAGTCAGCACTAAATAAAGAAATAACATGCATTTTGTATGATCCCTCCTATTTTGCAAAGTATATGTAAACTTTTGACCTCAACTCTGTTAATACAAATGAAACGGTAACATCTAAATTAGCTGGTTTTGACTAAGTTAAATGTATTATTTAACATAACTGAAATAACCTAAATTAATTTATATCAACAAGCTCATTATGGGTTAAATCAGGGAGAAATAGCTCATTAAGGTAACAGTTGCAGGTTGCCACTTTTTGCAGCCTTTAAAGCATTTTTTAAATCTAAATTAAGCTTTCAAAATTGTGACCCTGGACAACAAAACCAGTTCTAAATAACACGGCTATATTTGTAGCAATAGCCAACAACACTTTGTATGGGTCAAAATGATTGATTTTTCTTTTATGCTAAACATAATTGGGATGTTAAAAAATAAATAAAAATCATGACTCATGAATCATAAATTTCCTACAGTAAATATATCAAAACAATTTTAGATTAGTAATATGCATTGCTAGGAACTTTGTTTGGACAACTTTAAAGGCGATTTTCTCAATATTTTGATTTTTTTTGCACCCACAGGTTCCAGATTTTCAAATAGTTGTATCTCAACCAAATATTGTCCTATCCTAACAAACCATTCATCAATAAAAGGCTTATTTATTCAGCCTTCAGCCAATGTATAAATCTCAATTCAAAAAACTGAGTCTTTTGACTGGATTTGTTGTCCAGGGTCACAACTTTTTTAAAAAAAAAAAAGCTTTTAAAACTTTCCACTTTATCAGCAATAAAATAAGCAGATTTTAGGCAGGTATTATAGTTGCATTTAACTGACAATACTCTAGCTCTACATGAGAATGGCCCAGATCCAAGTAACACTGCGGTGGGCACTACCTTAAATAGGCAGCAGAATTGTTCAGATTCAGCAGACGAACCCAAAGCGTTGAATGACGCACCACACGAGACCACCCATCCATCATCAGCATATAAAAAGCACTGCGGGAGCCGCGTACAAATCACTGCACCGAGAGCACGGGGTGCTGCGCGTCCCCTATACCGCCGTCCTGCCGACTACAGCACCAAGCCGTTCTGGATGATACCAGCAAGGAGCATGGAGGTGAACACAACTGAGAAAGCTCTTCTTTCAGTTGGTGGCACCGCGACGCTCTCCTGTTGCAGCTATCATTCCGAAGGCACCGCAACAGTTGACATGCAATTGCAGTGCGCGTCGCACTGGGGACATCCAGAGCAAAAGGCGCGAGTGGTCCGCTCCTCCAGCACTGGAAAGCGACCCTCGTCGTCTGAACGCAAACCCCGGAGATCCCTGGACCCGTTCTCCGCGCCTCAGCTCCATAAAACAAAGCAAATGAGATATGAGAGTAAGAACGACGAGCTGGTCAGTGTAAAACCCAGTCATTACCGGCGCGTAGTTGTGCTCGGTGCGCCACGAGTGGGTAAAACGGCGATCATACGCCGTTTTTTGGGTGATGGATTCGAGGAACAGTACGAGCCAACAACCGAAGACTTTCACAGCAAACTCTACCACATCAGAGGAGAGAGATACCAGTTAGACATCCTGGACGCGTCCAAAGAAAGAGACTTTCCGGCCAAACGAAGACTGTCTATTCTGACAGGTCAGTATGTGCACTGTTTTTTCTTATTTACTATTCTTTAATTCGTTTAATTATTGTCGTGGCTTACAAAGTTCTCATTTCATGCGCTTTATGACCTCAACAGGTGATATATTCCTGCTGGTGTTCAGCGTGTCTGACCAGGAGTCCTTCACGGAGATCTGCTCATTACGCGAGGAGATTTTCACTGCCAAATCCAAGCTGACCAAGTCCAAAGAAAACAGACAGCTTCCGATTATAATCTGTGGCAATAAAACTGACTTAAACTCCTCGAGAGCTGTGCAGACATCCGACATCTGCCGGTCTCTCGGGGAGGACAGTGCCCTCTTTGAGGTGTCTGCCAAAGACTGCACCAACCTGGAGGAGATGTTCGAGGCCCTGGCGGTGCTGGGAGGGCTCCCCACAGAAACCAGACCGTCTCTCCATCGAGACATCTCCATCCACACGTATCAAGCGCTGAGCAGCAGAAAGAGAAACAAAAGAGCCATAAATGAGCCGTGTGGCGCCGTGCAGCCGTTGGCTCGCAGACCGAGTTTCAGTAGCGATCTGAGGCGCGTCATGGGCCCGAGCACACCTAAACGAAGTACACCTATTGAGAGGTGCCAAATACAGTAAAAGAGTAACGCTAGGGACTCTGTTTCAAACCTATGAATAATAATTATTCAACGATGTAAGAATTATTATATTCTATAAGTCCCTGGCTGGACCAGAGGACAGATTCTACACATTGACAAAGTATTTGTGAAATGTACTTATTATAACCCTGTTGGAAAATCAGACTTAAGACGGTATAGCTGGTCAAAACTGGTCATTATCTGGTGTAAACCAGTAGACAAACTGGTGGATCAGCAACCGTCTGGTTATTGGTGGTCAGCCACACTGTAGAAAGTGGTAACCTGCTATTGCTACCTTAAAAAGACCCATTTCTACCTGAATAAACATGAATTTTATTGGTATAAATGAATGTATTTAGATTGGTTCATTGATGTTAATTAATGTATTTGACTTTAAAAAAAACAGCTATAGATGTTACCATTTTCAGATTACCATTTATTTTCAAAGCAGCTGCCCTAAACTGGTTTGGTTTAGCTAGAAACTGTTCCAACACAGCTACCGACTTTATTTTCCAACAGGGAAATGTTGTAAAGCAGGCATGCATGTTTTCTTTATATAGAATGTATTACCTCAAATGTGTTTCCACATTTCTTATACTAACTATAAAAGACGCAGTGACGCGTTTGTTGCTTGATAATAGACCTGTTACCTCAAATTTGTTTTCACTTTGTCTTGTATTACGGACAACAATAAAAATAATCTCTAAGAAATACTGCGTCGTTTTTCTCTCAAAACACATTAGTTTGTTCATGAATTCAAGGTCACTGGCAACAGTACGTTCCCTCCACTTCTAGAAATTTCGAACACTGATAATAATTGATTCCTGCGCAAGCAAATCAACGTTCGAACGACTCCTAAAGGATCGTGACACAAATCGAAAGGACAAATGACAGAATGTAACGTCATCTATTTAATATTCATGAGCCGAGCTATATTTATACCGTGTTCCCCAACTCACCTCAGTTTTGCAGACAGACAGTACCTACGCCTCTGCTATAAGAAGAAACCAGAGTACTCACAGTATGACCATTTATGGCTCAACAACGGGAAGAAAGGAGTGGGTGGTGAAGCAGTAACTCTGCAGTGGCTTGAGTCATCATCGCTATGCTGGCGTAAAATTCTCTCATATTAGTAAGAATATGCGCCCACGCACTCCTATGTGTGAATCCCTGACAATACAGTGCAATCACGCTTTGCATAATAGACATTATACAACACGATGCAGCTGTAGCGCGACTGACAGAAATGAATTCCTTTAGACTTTTGAATATTCATGCATCCAATTATGACTATAAGAATGACAACCTAGATTAACAGTAGCACAAGTAAGCATAACACAGACGTTTTAGTGCATACACCGGTATTTGCATTATCCTGTTTGGTAGCGTTATGCAAAAGGCGCTCAGTACCATGGACAGCGGAGCGCTCGTTGAACTGAAAGCGTTTTCTGTTATGAATAGCTTAAAATGTTGTCTGATCTACATCACTAATTTTCAAAATGATAACCAAACTAACTAAATATATTTTAATTGTGATTAAACAAGGAATAAATACTGTGAATAGGGAGCAAAACTAACAATGACCTTCTCTCTAACTCAGAATGTGGGTGGTTTGGAGAAGAGAAACTTAAAATGGCAGATGCAATGAGAAATCACTTCTATGCCAAATAACTCAAGATAATAAAGCCCCCAAAGAAATACAATCGCATTTAATGTCACAAATCAGATTTCTGAATGTGTGAAAATATTACTTCAAAATAATAACTCTGTAAAAATGGCCATTTTATTACCAAAAAGAAGACAGTTTGTGGGTCAATAGCACATAAGAGCGTCCACAATCAATAAAAAGATAAATATTTTACAAATCCGGTTTAAAACACATACCAAGTTTTTAGAAATACCCTTTGTATTCGTATTGGTTTCACATGGTTTTGAAATACTTTCATACCATTTTCAGAAATGTTTCAGTTTGATGACTCTAAAATTGTCATGAGATGTAACCATAAAATCATCATAAAAATCACACCATCTTAATCATATATATTTTTAATATAAAAAGTGCAAAAAATGGACTTAAAATTAAATGGACGTAGCATATCTTGTCTTCTATATTGTAACCTACAACACAAATGCAACAAATTTAAACAAATTAAAGGGATAGTTCAAGCAAAAATTTAAATTCTGTCATTAATTATTTTTACCCTCATGTCGTTCCAAACCCGTAAGAGCTTCGTTCATCTTCAGAACACAAACTAAAATATTTTTGATGAAGTCTGAGAGCTTTCCGACCCTGCATAGACAGGCTGAATATGCATCAAATACTGGCATATGAAGTTCTTATTTTTGTATTCTTTGCGCACAAAATGTATTCAGATAGCTTCATTAAATTACGGTTGAACCACTGACGTCACATTTACTATTTTATCGATGTCCTTACTACTTTTCTGGGCCTTGAAGCCGTTTAGGTTGTCAGTTGTGTTGCTGTCTATGCAGGGTCAGAAAGCTCTCTGATTTCATCCACAAAATCTTAATTTGTGTTCTGAAGATGAACAAAAGACTTACGGATTTGGAACGACATGAACGTGAGTAATTAATGACAGAATTTTCATTTTTGGGTGAACTAACCCTTTATCGCCAAAGAAAAAAATGATAGTTGATGATTGGATTTTGAGTTGTGGGTGTTGTAAAGTGGACTAAATGATTGGAGTAGTCCTTCAGACATCAGAGAGAAGTCTGTCATTTTAAGTTATTAAAATGCATTTTAATTCAAAAAATAAAAAGCAAGTTAATCATAGAAATAAACATACTGTACATGTGAATAAAATAATAAATAACAAAAAAGTGTCATGTCATTAACCCATGTTCATTCGTCAAGAGTAAACATTTCTCCATTTTCATTATGCGTTACCTTGTGTGCAATCTCTTTCCCATATATCTCTGATGCAAACTGTCATCTGTCTCTCAGAATATCTGTTTTTCTGCTGGTGTATTGCTTTTTGAAATACATCTCTAATTCAAGCAGCATTGTGGGTAAGATACTGTCCAGTAGTGCTAACCCTTCCCAGGAACACCGCAAACCCCTAAAACATAAAGATAAGCATCAATGGGGTATTGATGTATAACTGAAAATGCAATGTACATATCACACTTGATTTACTTAAAAAGTAAAAACATACAGATCACATTTAAGCAGTAAATGTTACCTGTCATTTAGTATTAAAAGTCCCGCTGCTTGCAATTCCTGAACATTTTCTGACATCCCAAATATTTGTTGAAGATCAGCTTCTGGGCTGAATAACTCCCAGTGCTACAACATTAAAAAAAATAAATAGAAAAACACAGGCATCAGTTATTCGTCAGCTTTATCTAAAATGTCACCCCAGTTTAGATTAAAGGTGACATATCATGAAAATCTGACTTTTTCCGTATTTAAGTGCTATAATCGGGTCCCCAGTGCATCTACCAACACAGAAAACGTGAAAAAGGACCACGCAGTAACTTTGTTTTGGTAAGCCTTCCTCTGTAAGCATGTAGTCGCTCAGATTTCGCTCCTCACGTATCATAGAAAGGGGACCTTATTATAATATTACCGCCCCTTATTCTGCACATTTCCACCCACATGCTAACTGTTCTGTCATTGGCTGCACAGACGAGCACAGAAACACTATTTAGAGTCCCAACCTCAGTGGATTTATTGATTTATTTATATTATTACAGTATATTACGCTGCTCCCACACAGATCTAATATAAAATTGTGATCTCTTTCTCACCTGTTTATTCTTCACAGACATAACCAGCTATGTTTTTGTAACTCCTGTGTGTTTTTAACATAAACTTGTGTTTATTTGAAATTTAAGCGCAATAAGATGTGAAAGAGAACTTTGGACGTGTGCACTCAGAAAACTGTAAATCAGAAGTTTAAGTTAATATGGCTTTAAAATGCATGATTTCAGAACAACAGACATCTTAATTAAAACCAAACAGATGTTTTTTAGCAGAGTATCTGAGGTACAAGCTGTCAAAGCACAGGCCTATTCTGGAAAAGGGGGCGGGTAGCAGCAGCTCATTTGCATTTAAAGAGACATGCACGAAAACAGTGTGTTTCTGCTTACAGTCAAAATAGGCATTTTCAAAATGATATATTAAATGATTTGTGGGGTATTATTTGTATAAATTGTATTATTTTTATGAAAATAACTGATCGGTACACTAGATAAGACCCTTCTTTCTCGGCTGGGATCGTTTACAACCATATTTGGGATCGTTTGAAGCCGCATTTAAACTGCATTTTGGAAGTTCAAACTCGGGGCACCATATCAGTTCATTATATGGCGAAAAATACGACTGAAGAAAGAAAGACATGAACATCTTGGATGACAAGAGAGTAAGTACATTATATGTGAATCTTTGTTTTGGAAGTGGACTTCTTCTTTAACCTGTGTTATTTAGTAATCCACTGTACCTGCTGGGTGATTCCTTCATTCATACGCAGACCCATGACCAAAACCTCCTCCAGCCTGCAGATACAATTACGATCTGATTTAATAACTCAGCAACAGTCTGTGTAATCGCTCCACAGATAGCAGTGTGTGGACTACAGATGAGATATTCTTACAGGCCACGGTGGTCGAGCTGTATTCGGCGGCGTGTCCCGTGACCGTGACGCTGAACCTCTCTTATCCAAACATCTGGCTCTAAAGTCTGGGTTCGAGCTTCCCTCTGAACTCCTCCCTCCGCACGTAGCACAAAACGCCCATGTGCCCCTTTTGTTTAGAAAGTTAAAAAACAGCATTTGTTTGAAACAGAAATCTTTTGTTACATTATAAATGTCTTTACTGTCACTTCTAATCAATGTAATGCATCCTGGCTGAATAAAAGTATTACAATTTTTAAAAAAATAAATAAATAAATGTACCTGGTCCTACACCGATGTACTGACGTCCCCTCCAGTAACCAATATTGTGTTCACTAACAGCATTCTACAATAAACACATAATGCATAAACCAAGATTTTCACATTTCAGGTATTTATGTAATATAGCATTACATTGTATTTGTGCCTGGGAATCAAACACATGTCCTTGGAGTTGCAAGTGCTACAGCAATTATAACTTACATTTTTGGCAAAGTTGGACACCTCGTATTGACGAAACCCAGCCTTCTCCAAGACTCCTCGTGCTGAATTGTACATAACAGCTGTGACATCGTCACCAGGCACGCTTAGTTCACCGCTGTCAACCTGTTTAAAAAGCTGCGTACCCCTTTCCAAGGTCAGCTGATACAGCGAAATATGATCGTCACAAACCGGCAGCAAATTCTCCAGCTCATTCTCCCATGACTTTACACTTTGGCCTGGAAGAGCAAACATGACATCCACTGACACACGTCCTGGGCAGAGCGTCCTGGCCTCTGACACTGTCCATAGAACATGCTGGGAATTGTGATCCCTCCCTAGTATCCTCAGGTGAGTATCATTCAGCGACTGTGAAGAATAGCATTAGATCTATGGAGACTGTAAGTTAGTTTTTGGTCACAACTGCGTAACATCATGTGCGAGCAACATACCTGGACTCCAATAGAAAATCGGTTAATTCCTGCTGACGTGAAGTCCTTCAGACTAGCTTTTCCAGCAGGTGTAGGGTTCACTTCCAAAGTGATCTCTGCATCATCTGAGAGACAAGCGTGTTTGGAGACAGTCCCTAAGACAGCAGCGATCGTGGAGGGCTGAGCCAGGCTGGGTGTTCCTCCTCCAAAAAACACTGAGCTGATCCTAGATAACAGAACAGAATGAATTAAAAAGACAATCTTGTCATTTTTTTACCCAAATTTTGTTCCAAACCTGTATGTCATTTCTCACAAAAGACAAAAAAAAAACATAGTATGTTAGCAAAGCATATTATTTGACAGTATCTCTGCACACTGACCTGGAGACCTGACTGAGTTGCAGTAAGGTTTGTGTCTCTTTCTGCAGACATTCTGTCATGACCGCATGGTTTTGATTTCGAGGAATATACTTGTTGAAGTTGCAGTAGGAGCATCTTTTCAGGCAATAGGGCCACTGTGGAAAAGGAAAATGCAGAGAGATAAATTAGGGTACATGTAGCGTTCTATACATTTGACAGTAACTTTGGGTTTAGACACTCACGTGGACATAAAGTGACGCTTCGTCTACGTGAGGAGGCAGTCTGTGAGTAGTAGCGATAGATCTCAAAAATATAAAACCAAACGCCGTTTCCAAACACTGTAAAGCGTGTTGTTGTTTTAATAACACTCGTCTCGACATGCCTGAAAGATCACTGAAGTTATGCTCCAGCCATATTTCCTGCACGGCGCTGTTTTACTGCAACACACTGCGTCACAAAGATATGAAATGCTGATGTTGTGAATAAAATAACACGAATGACAACAACGACGATAGTAGTAATAATAATAATAATACAGTAGTCACAGTACTGTACCTTTTTATTTTGTGGTATTTTTAAATAAGCTTTTGTCTTTGTTGGTGGTGGTGGTGGTGTTATTTTTTGAAGTAATTTTTGTATTTTTTATTTCCTTGGTTATCTGTAATAAAAACATCTTAAAATAAAAGCAGCAATTAAAAATTAACATGATATTCAAAATAACTTGTATTTAAAATGAATGAATGAATAAATAAATAAATAAATGAACTCCCTAAAATACCGTCGAAACCCGCACGGTGGCGTGCTTTCACCACAATCCAATATAGTTCGTTTAAAACTGCATAATTTTATGCACGATTCACCCAAAAATCAGTTGTCACAGTATCCACCTTATTTTTCCCATAAGAGTGGGTGCAGCTTTTTGTAAATGTTTTGTGTCTAGCTTCCGGTCTCATCCACTTCCAGCTCGTTTTGCTGCTTGATATTGCAAACTGGTATGTCGTGCCATATTATTTTAATGTATTCTCTTAATTATGAACACACTGGTTTGTAGTGCAAACTGTTTTACCGTTTACTGCACTTTGATATTCTTCTCGTTATTTCCCTGTGGTGGGTTATGAACATTACCATGTGGTGGATCTAACACATTACCAGAAAACAGCTTACTTCCGCATTAAAAAATAAGGTAGATACCATTGACTTACGTTTTTTTTTTTTTTCATACAGTGGAAATCAGTGGCTACCAGCAACTGTTGCCAACATTCTTAAAAGAAGCATTCAGCAGAAGACAGAAATTCAGTCAGGTTTGGAACAACATGAGGGTGCAAAAACAATGACAAAATGTTCATTTTGGGATGAACTGTCCCTTTGTAGGGGGTTTTGTGCAACTGGGCCCATACATGTTGAGTATTTTATTGGGCTGTAAATTAAAGCCGTTTTGTAGTGCTATGTTAAATTTTTAAAGTCAAAATATCAACTGAATATCACTGGCCGTGGCAAACGGACATTACTGTTTCGTAGAGTATTAGCTAATTGTTAAAGGTACAAGCTTAAATACATGTAAAAGTGTCCCTAAAGGTCCAGGATTTACAGACACGAAACACAGTTGCAAAACAAAGTTAACAAAAGTAGTCCATTTGCAGTGAGTGAAGTAAAGGCTGATTTACCAAAGCATTTGTTAAAAAAAAAAATGCTCATTAAAGAAGTTTGTTCCTGTCAGGCAGCAGAAAGCAAAGGGAACTAAATTAAAAACTTGGTAATTTGTCTTTTGTAGTTAGCTTGTCCTGTGTGTTTGCCTATTGTCTGTGTTCATGTTTATTAACAGATATTGTGTCATTTGGCACTGGTGTAATTTGAAAATATTTTAATTTAATAAAAAAAAGTGTGCTTGCTTTTCAATAATTGAGACACAGGAGAGTATAAGTTTATACGAGACATGCATTTTCATACCAATTCAGTCTTTGCTTAAAAGCACCAAAAATAATTGTGTTATGTTTTATTGTTTGAGTGTACTGTAACCAATATCAATAACATTTAAACAAAACACATTTTTATCAGTCAAAACTTAGATTCATGTTTCATATTAACTGATGCAGCCACAATCTTGTGTCCGCTGTGCTCAGGAAAGTGCATGAGTGAATGCAATTTGTATATTGTTAAGCTTGTATATTATTAACAGAAATGAGAGTTGAGATGAGAAAACGAATGTAACTATTATTTTAAATACGAGAAAAAAGCTCTTCACATTAAGAACAACAAAAACCTGCCAACAACAGCAAAACAACTTCACTTCACAACATGCAGTTTTCTCTTTTTGAAAAAAACAAAAAACAAAATGCACTTAATTGTATTAAATGTTCTTCAAATCTATAAGTATATTTTATCTAAGTATATTTTTAAAACACTGAAAAATAAATATACATACTTAAAAAAAGACACTTCATGACTATGTTTCTTAACACACTTTAGGACACTTAAAAAGCGCACTTTGTAATTATGTCAAATTAAATATATTAAATCATTTGTTTTACAATGATTTAAAAATCTTTAGTTATGGTTTAAAGAAGTACACTTATTTTGATGTGTTGACTAACATACTAAAGCACATGTAAAGTGCTTGATTTTAATTTTAACTAGTGTTAATAATACATAAAGTTAATATATTTTAAACATGCATGGGTTTGGGCAAGGAGAACAAAAGTGTTTGTTGATTGTCGACCCTATAATAGAATAAAATATACTGTATTTAATGTATGAACACAGTTACTTACATGGTAAATCAGATTAGACTGAAGTGTTTTTTCTTTATAGCTGTTATAATCAATTACTCAGTTATGGAGTATTATGCAAGTAAAAAAATGCTGGATATTGTCAATATGCTTTATAATGTATTAGGCCTATATGTATTGATGCAGACACCAAAATAGGACATCTGATCAAATACAGCTTTAGTAATGCATTACATACTGTAACTGTTTTTTTTTTTCCTTTGTTTCCTCTCTCTGAACTGTTGTTTTTGATGTATTGTATTGCAACATTTAATTTTACATAATATATGTGACCCTGGACCACAAAACCAGTCTTAAGTAGCATGGGTATATTTGTAGCAATAGCCAAAAATACATGGTATGTGTCAAAATGATCAAAAATCATTAGGATATTAAGTAAAGATCATGTTCCATGAACATATTTTGTAAATTTCTTACCGTAAATATATCAAAACTTAATTTTTTATTAGTAATATGCATTGCTAAGCACTTAATTTGGACAATTTTTCTTAATATTTAGATTGCACCCTCAGATCGCAGAATTTCAAATAGTTGTATCTCAACCAAATATTGTCCTATCATAACAAACCATACATCGACGGAAAGCTTATTTATATTATAAAGCTCACCCTAATGGTCAGTTTTGTGGTCCAGTGCCACATAAAGCAATTTATAGAGCAATTTTTAAGATATGAAGGCTGTTTCAAGGCTTGTGCAAGGTAGAAAACAAACTGGACCAGAAGGAAGTTTAAATCCGTTGCATATCAACTAAGACAAGTATTGATGTCCACATTCTCTCAGTGGTCCTCATAGTTTGCACGAAGCGTATTTACAGACTCATTCGACTTTATGCGCCACTTTTTAAAGGCAAAGGGGAAGTTGAAGCGCGATGCATTGTGGGATGTGGAATCTAAATTCTAAATCGTACTGCACTGAAGTGGAGACTGTGCGTTGATAATCAACGAAGTAAGGAGTGAAATCTTAAGGCTAAATCCACGTTATTTTTACCACCTTGCCATTTTACGCTGTTACGAAATAAATAAGCATCTCATGTGACCCGATGTCAGCTGCCATCATCGAAATGCAAGAATTTGTTTTGCGCATTTGCACAATTTAGGAAGTGTTTTGGATCGCTGTACTTTGCAGCTTTTAAAGGTCTTGTTGGATTCTGGCTCGTTTCTTCCAGTTGCTGGTACATTCACGCAGCACCGTTTTGCTCTTGGTTCCAGGAACTTGTCGTTGGATGTGTAAAATGCTTAATGCTGCAGCAGCCGACAGAAACAAGGACCCGATCCTCGCTGTATTAAAAAGCAGAGTGACATCAGATAGGCATCTGACTGCTTTGGAAATATCTTCTGGCACAGGACAGCATGTCATCCACTTTGCCAAAGCGTTTCCGAACATTACGTGGCAACCGTCTGAATTTGAAGCACAGTCGATATCGAGGTAAATATCCGCAACTCTTGAATCTTGAATCCTGTAGACATGAAATCTATTAACCTCTTGTGTTATTATACTAGAGTTATTCACGCTGCTGCGGAAATGCCTACAATTCAAGTTATGAAAGTTTTGAAAACAAAAACTCGTCTCATGTTTACTGAATAATGGCACGTGGTTGAAATAGTTCCAGAAATAAGCCTTTAATCTATCCTTAAGTTATATTTTACCGTGCAGTCTTGTGATTATGATACTAAAGTTCACTTGCCAAAGTTTGCTCAGAGCGATGCAGATCACTAGATGGTGCTGTTAAGTTACTTATAGAAACCTGTAGGGGTGCTCTAGTAAAAAAAAAATGTTTTGTATTTTAGGGTTAGATATCTTTCAAAGTACACGTTCTTGATCTTGCATTATTCATAAATGTACATTTAAAAAAATCGAATCTTTCAACAAATTCAAATAATTGCTCCACCTCAGAAACGATTTAATTTAGAGCTGACGTCACGCAGGCCGCGCGGGCTTATTAAATTTTGTTAAAATAATATTGCTAAATAATATTCTCAATAATTTAGGTAATGAATCGATACGAGTTCATATAATAAAGGCTAATGGAATAATAGAAAATAACAACATAAATGTTGAGTAACGTAAGTCAAAATGTCCTGAATGTGATGTCATCCCTGTCAACAAAAAAAATAGTCCTTTCTCTCGCCATTTATTAATAGGGCAACATAAAAGTTTGAGGTTTTCTTATTCTTTGAATTAGGCTGTATACCATAAATTGAATCCTGCTATTGAATCCTAAATATCTAATGACTTGTTTTAAGTACCATATTGTGATTTAATATTTTTTTTATTGCAGTATTGAGGCATATAGACAGTATCATAAGCTGCAGAATGTAAAGCCACCCATCTATCTTGATGTGTCTCAGAGTTGGGAGAACTGGAGTGGAATTCAACCCGAGTCATGTGACCTCATCGTGAACATCAACATGATGCACATCTCACCTCTGGCCTGCACAACGGTGTCCTGTTTGGTTGCTTTTGTTTCCCTTTCTCTCCATTTGTTGAATATCGGAGTAATAAATCGTCTTTTTGTCCCTCTTGTTTTAGGGTTTGTTTAATGGTGTTGGAAAAATACTGAAGCCACAAGGATTGCTTTTGACTTATGGGGTATTTGCAGCATGTTAAGCTGTTATTTGCTTATTTGCTTATTTGTTTATTAGGCTTTTGGTTATATCTATTGGCTTCTAATGGCTTGCATCTGATATTGTTTTGCAGCCTTATGCTTTCAATGGATCGATTACTCCTCAGAGCAATGTTGACTTTGACCAAAGCTTGAGATACAGGTTAGTGATTTTTTTTTAAGCATAAACTCTATGTTTGTTAGACTTAAGACTTACTATCTAATAGATTTTATAGTCATTTTGCTTCTAAAGAAAACGTTTCGTTTTAGAATTTAGATATTTGTACCGGAAAACAAGACAAAACTGCTAAGAAAGAAAGTTAATTTTTTGCCGTCTGAATCACAAAGGGTAACATAAAAGATCTTAACATAAGTTCTCTTATAATTTTACCCTGTATTATATTGTTTTTTGTTTTGTTTTTTTTTTGTTTTGTTTTGTTTTAAACAGAAATCCAGAGTGGGGTCTAAGAGATGTGTCATTACTAAAAACGCTAGGCCAAGAAAATGGACTGCGATTGGAGGGAATTGTAAGCATTTTATTACTAAAATGAAGAGCTTAACTCAAAATCTGCCTTGCCCATTTCTCTTCATTCAAATTTTTGCTGTTAAGGTTTTTTCTTTGAGGCTGTAATGCAATACTTGGCCATGATACATTGCAAATTAATCTGACATAATGCCTTATAAACCTTGCTCTTTCTTCACAATATGATTAGCTTGATTATGTGATGATTCACTGCCTTGAGTCATCAAAGGCTGGTAAATGCATGTGTTTCTGTTTTTGATTTTCTAGGTCGATATGCCTGCCAACAACAAGTGCTTACTGTTTCACAAGGACAGCGTGGTTTGATTATACTATCAGTTTGTACATCATCTATACTGTATCTACATTTGTGCTGACTCTGCAGTGTTTTAACGGTTCAGAGATACTGAATAATACAAAGCTTTGCTGAAAATTGTCATAAATGTCTTTCTGGAAAAAATGTGGAGGTATTATTCACAGCAAATGAAACTAATAATACTTTCAACAAATGTTTAATGATGTGCACATAATATTGATAGAGCCGGGCTGAGATCTGAGCATCTGTGAATTTCTCTGATCATCTTCAATGGTTATCTGACTTATAGTTTTGCAGTCTTATTCAATGATTTACCATGCTAACCATAGTTTTTGCTAAGAATATTTTGTAAAATACAGTTTAAGCTTGTTGACCAATCGCCATGTTCCGAAAGGAAGAAAACTGATCAAATGTAGGCCTTATATCTTGAATGTGGTGTGAATTGCTTTGGATATGCTTTTAAGCCAAATGCATACACTACCAGTCAAAAGTTTTTGAACAGTAAGATTTTAAATGTCTTTTAAAGACAATTTTGAAATAGTTTTATTATTTTTTTTAAATAACTGTTTTCTATTTGAATATGTTTTAAAATGTATTTTTTCCCCTGTGATTATAGCTAAAAAATTTTATCATCATTACTCCAGTCTCACATGATCCTTCAGAAACCATTCTAATATGCTGATTTGCTGTTCAAGAAACAGTTATTATTATTATTATTATTATTAACATTTAAAACAGTTGAGTACTATTTTTCAGGATTCTTTAATGAATGGGTTAGGAAGATTAGCATTTAAAAAGCTTTTGTATTATACTATTATACACTATACCATTCAAAAACTTTGAGTCAGTATATTATTGTTATTATTATTTTATTTTTATTTTTTTTAGGGGAAAAATTATAAAAATGTATACTTTTATTTAGCAAGGATGCTTTAAACTGACCGAAAGATCAAAACATTTATAATGTTACAAAAGATTTGCTGTTCTGCTTAACTTTTTATTCAGCAGAGAAACCTGAAAAAAATTCTACTCAGCTGTTTTCAACATAACAACAACAACAATAATAATAATAAAAAAAAAATAAAATAAAATATATATATATATTGAGCAGCAAATCAGTTAGAATGATTTCTGAAGGATCATGTGACTGGAATAATAACACTGCAAATTCAGCTTTGAAATCACAGGAATAAATTACATTTTGAAATGCATTCAAATAGAAAACAGCTATTTTAAATAGTAAAAATATTTTTTTAAATTTTACTGTTTTTGCTATACTTTGGGTCAAACAAATGCAGGCTTGGTGAGCAGAAGAGACTTAAAAATCTTACTGTTCAAAAACTTTTGACTGGTAGTGTAAATGTAAGTTTTTCTTTTTTTTCAATAAATTGCATTAGTGGGTAATATCAATTCAATCATAGTTACAATTAATATTTCAAATATTTGTATCCTTGTACATTTCAAGGTAAAATATTTTTGACTTTTTGTTTAAAATTGAATGACACTAATATTAACTGCGCTATTAAGTTAATTGCTGCTCTTCCATTTTATGCAGTTGAAGTTCCTTGATCAATAAAGAATATCAGTCTATTACCTTGCACAAAGTCTTTTTAGTGACTACAGATTTTTGTCTTCCTTGAACTCTGATCGGACTCTTATCTTAGTTTTTAGAATGATTTACTGGCTATCGTAAGTAGGAACCAAAGATCATGATCTGAAGGTGTTACACAGAAAATTGCCCCCAACATGGGAGGTGCAGCGGATACGAGTGGATTGCAGTAGTCGGCGAAAGATTATTTGAACACAACCCGGTTTATTATATTGTACCGCTTTGATCCGATTTCAATCTAAAGACTGTAAACATACTCCTTTCACGTCTCTGTCGAAAATCATCCGGAACTGGCAACAGTTTAAGCCACGGCGGAGCAAGTTGAGTGTCTATTTTTGTCTCCTGTCTTAAAAGCACAGTGTGTCAGTTCGTATGAAGCTTTCATTTCCATAAACACTTGAATAATGTCAACGACATCGCTGGATAAAGAGCTCCAGGAGCGTCTGAGAGAGGCCAGTGCCATCGGAGACATTGATGAGGTGAAGACTTTAGTGGAGAGCGGAGTCAACGTCAACTCTCAAAATGAGATTAACGGATGGTGCGTATAAACACTGACCGACAGGCGAAATTACTTTAGCTTTTATTTTCTAAGTGTATACAGTTGCTTAAACAGTAATTCGCTTTATTCTTAAGGTAAGAGAGCTGCTGGGCATAATTTATAGCTGACATGGAATACATTAGTGTACTGACCAAATATGTGACCAGGGGGCGCAGTGTCCCTCTTCGTAAATAGTTCACCCAAAAATGGAAATTTGTACTCACCTTCAGGGCATTCAAGGTGTAGATGTTTCTTAATTAAAAACAGCTTTGGAGAAATTTAGCATTACATCACCTGCTCACCAGTGGATCCTCTGCAGTGAATGGGTGCCGTCAGAAGAAGAGTCACAAAACACTTATTTGGTCAGTTACCCAGATGCGTAGCCATATTGGAGATACTCGGATGTAAACAACAGCATAGATTGTATGGATAATGTACTACTGAATAGGTTGCTCTGCTAATTTATGCGGTCTAAACTAGGGGAAAAAATGTGTGGAAGCTGCTAAATCATATAGAGAAGGACTTAGTAAGCAACATTTTGACAAACTATAGTTAATAGATGGTTAAGATACATACAAGCAGTATTAATTAAGATAATAACCTAATATTTCACCTACCTGACTGGAAATGAAAAGAAACACGAATGTTGTCAAGATTCTTGCCCTGGAAATCCTGGTTCAGTTTGGCCAACCACAATTACATTTTGTTCCTTGTTCCTTTTTTTTTTTTTTATAACTTCTGTCTGTAGTACTCCAAATGTTTTTCCTGGTCTGTCCGATCACCACAGCCCTAAACATGACAATAAGTGACCATTTTCGGCAGCAGTAATCAGCAAAATATGCTTGTTTCGTTCGGTTTAAAGGCATTGTTTACATTCAGTTCCGCCAAAATGGCCGATTAATGATGCATCATGAAAACACTGTATTTATATAAAAATACGAGTCATTTCCCCAAATTGTCCTCTCACATTAAAAAACAGCAACATATTTGTGCAGAACTGTTTTTTATTTGCTTGATCTTTGCATATTTCTCCCCTGATTCAGACAAGATGATGTTTTCACCGGAAAAAGCAGTATTATGGACAGAGGACTTGTATATTAGCTGTAAGCAATGGTAGTCAAAGACTTGAAGTTAAAAACATCTTAATGATAGATTTATTTATTACAAACATGTGGCTTTTAACTTCACTAGAGTCATGTCAGTTACTTGTGGATTATTGTGATGTTTTTATCAGCTGTTTGGACTCTCATTCTGACGGCACCCATTCGCTGCAGAACATCCGTTGGTGAGGAAGCGATGTAATGCTACATTTCTCCAGATCTGTTTTGATGAAGAAAATACTTTTATTGTAATAGTGATGGGAGAAACTAACCTTTTCGAAGTTTCGAATAAATTTGCTTCGCAAAATGATTCAATATCTCGAAGCAGTTGAAATGCCACATGCTCGTGACACCTGCTGGTCAAAACTGTGTAAATGCAATAGAAACTCATGCTAAAAACAGCTTTTACAAATCCTATGCAAATGCTTTCTTCAAAGTATAATATATTAAATGTGATCAAAATAATCAATTAAATATGAAGTGTCTGTATAATATGCGTTTTTGAAAATAATTATTATTAATTTGCAGGGCTTGTTTGGATTGTCAGGCCAGTAAGAGATTACTAACTAATTTTTTTAATTAGACAAATCTCTTGTTAAAAATCACTACAAATGTGTTTGTAACAAAGCCTTGTTTACTGAAATCACTTGACTTTGGCAGTTTGATACGCACTCCGAACCAACCGTTACGAAAGGTTTCGAAGCTTCATGAAGCAGAGTTTCAATAGTGGCCATCACTACGTTTTTATATACAGAGGCAAATTTGGATCAACCAATGGTGTGAGTTTGGGGCGGGGCTATAAGTGTTAGGCAGTTTCCAATTGGTTGTCTGTTGCTCATCAAATGGCTACCTTCTTGCACCTGATTGTCTTAAATTGTATAACATGTACGTTGCTTAAATGTTTAATATATAGGTTTAAATGTGGCCCTAATAGGATTTAAAATGCATCAGCCCAGGGTCATGATGTAATACTAAAAGCCCTTTATAATGTGCAGAGCAGGACTGAGGAACACTGAGTAGATTATGAGCGCTGTAGATAAGCCCTTACCTTTCATCTCGCCTGGCAGCATTCCTGACATGCTTAATTAGACAGCTTGTCTTTAGGCTCTGTGTTTTCTCACTGCGGGTATTTGTCGAGCAACTGAATTGAGGCGTTAGATTTGTTCTGACATTCATGCCAAGCCTCGACTGCTTTGTTTTAGTAGTTCTGACTAAATGCATTCAAACTCATTTGACTGCATGTTGCAAACCATGTTTAATAAGTTTTGATGTCCCTTCATGTTCATCCAGGACGTGTTTGCATTGGGCCTGTAAAAGAAACCACAAACACATAGTGGCCTATCTGTTGAACGCCGGAGCCGACAAAGACATTCTAACGGCGAAAGAAGAGTTAGCCGTTCAGCTCACTTCCAAACCTGAAATCAGAAGACTCCTTGGAGGTATGTTTTTTAGCAAACCTACCTTCTGTATCACAGATGTGTTTGGTGCTCAGATACTTTCTAAGCCCTCATACACAGCCTAAATGTTTCTCTACTATGGCCCTCGAGGTCCACTTTCCTGCAGAGTTTAGCTCCAATGTTGGTCAAACCTGTCAGTTTGTATCTTTCTAGTAATCCTAAAGACCTTGATTAGCTTGCTCAGGTGGGGTTAATTAGGGTTAGAGTTTAACTTTTTGCAGAAATGTGGTGCTGGAGGGCCAAAGTTAAAAACCTCTGTGTGTGGATAATATG
This sequence comes from Labeo calbasu, assembly GCA_019740295.1. Classification (NCBI taxonomy): domain Eukaryota; kingdom Metazoa; phylum Chordata; class Actinopteri; order Cypriniformes; family Cyprinidae; genus Labeo; species Labeo calbasu. Next base: position 21,946 of record JAHKKF010499892.1, read on the forward strand.
CATAAATGTTAATTAGGTAGGTATTACATTTACAGACAGATACAAATGCTCATATGCATTCATATCACTCACATTTATTAACTGATATACATATTAAATCAAATTTAAGTCGATTTTTGCTTGGGATGCACGATATTTCACAATATCAGAGATTTATACATGTTATTGTTTATGATTTGGACATTTAGATTACATTTGTTTTAAAAACTCTAATAATTAAACACTGTTAAAAGTAATCTTTAATGAGTCTCAAAATTAATATTACTTATCGTTTTTGTTTAATTTTATTATTAATATTTTTTATAATATTGTGATATCCAAAGTCAAGCTTTTGTTATTTATCTTTTTTTTTTTTTTTCACGTTTACTCAGTGTTAACATGATCAATTTACAATGCACTTAGCTGAGAAATAAAAATAGTTAAGATAAAAAAAATGAATGAAGATAAAGAATTGTACAGATGATCTTTAAAACATTGCATTACATTTAATGGTATTTTAATTTTTTTATTGTTATTTTTATTATGAATTTTATTGTGATGCCAAAAATGTAGCATTCAGAACTGCTGCTTTTCTTTTTTAATGTTTTGTTTTTAATTATTTAGATAAAATACTGCAGAATTTATCAGCCATAACATTAGCAGTTTTCAAATTTTGCATGCCTATTTTTTAATAATATTAATTCTTAAAAACACTAAAATACATATTTAAAACCTTCCGTAATCCACTTTTTTTGAAATCTTGATAAAATTAAAATTGATAAAAATTAATTTTTAAATCTTTAGCTTAAAGTTAACATTTACAAACACTACATATTTAATAATATAGTTACATTTAATCTTTAGGAAAATGAATGTCCATGTTCATATTATTATTATTATTATTTATTTATTTATTTATTTTTTAGACAAAATATTAAAGGTCATTGGCCATAATGGTATAATTGAATGATCAATTTATTATGACATATGTGACCCTGGACCACAAAACAAGTCGTCAAAACGATCGTTTTTTCTTTTATGCCAAAAATCATTAGGATATAAGTAAAGATCATGTTCCTTGAAGATGTTTTGTAAATTTTCTACCGTAAACACATCAAAACTTAATTTTTGATTGGTAATATGCATTGCTACGAACTTCATTTGGACAACATTAAAGGCGATTTTCTCAATATTTCGATTTTTTTTTTTTTTTTGCACCCTCAGATTTCAGATTTTCAAATAGTTATATCTCATCCAAATACTACCCTAACAAACCATACATCAATGCAAAGCTCAATTATTTAGGTTTCGGATGATTAGACAAATCTCAATTTCAAAAATGGATCCTTATGACTGGTTTTGTGGTCCAGGGTCCCATATAATAATTGTATACTACAACACACTAAAATGCAAAGATGAAAACAGAAAACCTTCTGTATATGGTCATTAAGCACTTTATTGTCTTTATGCTTTCGCATTCGTGCTTGTCATTCCGTCTCCAGTGGAAGAGGAAGACGTGCCTGAGGTGAAGGAACCAGAGCTGCCAATCATTCCAAACTATCTTAACAACCCGCCCTTCTTGTTCAGCAAGATGGATAAAGACAACCTGAGCATAGCACAGCGAAACGGCACCAACAATCATCCAGAGCCCCTGGAGTCAGAACCAGCGACTTTATCGCCGACACAAGAGCAGCAGCTCCCGCCTCAGCATCAGCAGCCCAAGACCCTTTTCTCAGACAGCCAGAGCCAGCAGGAGTTACCCTACATCCCGGTGGTGGAGCAGAACGGCGTGGTGCCGAGTCCCGTGGTAAACGGCAGCCTTCCCATGGAGCTCTCCTCAGAGACTCATCACACCAACCACTGCGAGTTTACACACCCTCATCCCATAGCACAGAACGGCCCAGTGTGTCCCACGCTTCCTTCTCCCAGCGGAAGCAGCGGCCAGCCACAGGTTCCCAGCGCCACCGTCACTCGGCAGCAGTCCATCCCGCAGCAGATCAACTGCTCCCAGCTCGGTGGCTCCATGCCGGCCTTCCAGCCCTTCTTTTTCACCAGCACTTTTCCTGTTAACGTACAAGGTACAGTGCAGATTTGCTAGGAAGCTTGTGGGTCAGTGAACTGAAGAGTATCTAAAGGCCCTGTCATATGATTCAACACACCTCTGCTTTGACCTCCACATTAAAAGCGTTGCAGATAGCATTGCTGAAAGGCGATTTTATGAGGTTGCTAGGTAGCGAGAAAGCAGATAGTGTGGGATACATTGTAAATAATGAAAATAGTGAAAGAAAATGAAAGAAGTAACATTAATATGTTACCATAAATTACTGTCATTTTAATTGAATTTTTTAATGAATTTATAAAACTAAAAATTATCGTAAAAGTATAAATTTGTACATTTTGTTCAAATTATATGAAACAAGATTTATAATAGCATAAAAATGCTAATTAATTTTCTTTCATATGAATATATGAATATGCATGTACATGCACATATAATAAAAACTAATGAAAAAAATATACACACACGTATCATCAGCAAATGAGCAAGGTTTTTAATTTATAATATTTTTAGTCTCTTATGCTCACCAAGGATGCATTTATCAGAAACACAGTGAAAGCAGTAAATTAGTGAAATAGTATTACAATTAAAATAATATTTTTTTTTCTTTTAATATATTTTAAAATGTAATTTATTCCTGAGATGCAAAGCTAAGTTTTCAGCATCATTACACCAGTCTTCAGTTTCACATGTTCCTTTATAAATCATTATAATATGCTGATTTGCTGCTCATTTCTTATTATTATCAATGTTGAAAACAATTGTGCTGCTTAATAGTTTTGTGAAAACTGTGATACTTTTTTCAGGAATCGTTGATGACTAGAGTATAAAGAAATAAAGTATAAAGAAAGAAAGAAAGAAAGAAAATCTTTTTTAAAATTATAAATGTCTTTACTATCACTTTGGATCAAGTTAATGCATCCTCAATGAATAAAAATAAATAAATAAATAATTTGTTTTATTATAAATGTCTTTACTATCAATTTGGATCAAGTTAATGCATCCTCAATGAATAAAAATATAAATAAGAAATAAGAAATAAATAAAATAAAATAAACCTGACCCCAAAAGGTGGGTCACAGTTCACAGTTGCTCTTACAGAAAAGGGATAGTTCACCCAAAAATGAAAATTCTGTCATTAATTACTCACCCTCATTTACACGTTCAAGGTAATGAAGCTACAAGGAATTTTGTGCACAATGAAAACAAACAACAACTTTATTCTTTTTTTAATGATGCCTTTACTACATTTCTGGGTCTTGAATGTGTCAGTTGTGTTGCTGTCTATGAAGGGTCAGAAAGCTCTCAGATTTCATCAGAAATATCTTACAATTTGTGTTCTGAAGATGAACAAAGGTCTATCAGATTTGAAACGACAAACGAATAATTAATGACAGAATTTTCATTTCTGGGTGAACTATGCCTTTAAGGTGTTTTAGATGCATATTTACATTAAAAACATGCATATCTCCTAAATTCGATCTTTCCAACATGACTTGAAGGCAGTAGTAGATCTTCACTATCTCACAAACAGACTGGTTTGAGGAATTCAGAGAGATTCCTCAAGTCGCACTCTCAGACTTGTCGTCTCTTCTCAGAGCTCGTCCTGAAGGTCCGCATCCAGAACACCAACGTCAGAGAGAACGACTTCATCGAGGTAGAACTGGACAGGCAGGAGCTGACGTACCGTGCCCTCCTCCGCGTGTGTTGCCGTGAGCTGGACATCAGCGCAGAGCACGTGGAGAAGATCCGCAAGCTGCCCAACACTATGCTCAGAAAGGTGAGGCCTGAGAGTATTGACAGCTAAGTCAAGTCACCCAGTCTAGTGCCTACATAGGCTTCCCCAAATGTCAGGAAATTCCAGAACAAAAATTTACAGATACTCAGACACAGGTACTCACCACTGTGTCATTCAAGATGTTCATGTTGTCTTTCTTCAGTTGTAAAGAAATTGTTTTTTGTGGAAAACATTTTAGGATTTCTCTCTATATTGTGGACTTCTATGGTGCCCGTGAGTTTGAACTTTGTAGTTTAAATGCAGCTTCAAAGGGCTCTAAACAATCCCAGCCAAGGAATAAGGGTCTTATCTAGCAAAACGATCTGTCATTTTCTCAACCAAAAAAAATTACCATTTATATACTTTTTAACCTCAAATGCTCGTCTTGTCTTGCTCTGCATGTACTCTGTATTTTTAGGTTCAAGACAGTTAGGGTATGTCAAAAAACTCCCATCTCATTTTCTCCTCCAGTTTCAAAATCGTCCTACATCACTGCAGAAGTACCGACCCAGTGTTTACAAAGTGAATGTGCAAAGAAGATCAAACGCCCTTTGCAAAAAAAGGTAAAACGGCGATGTAAGATGATTTTGAAGTTGGAGGAGAAAATGAAACGGGAGTTTTTCAACCTACCCTAACTGTATTGAATGGGACAGAGTACGCATGCTCATCGCAGAGATAGACAAGACGAGCATTTGAGGTCAAAAAGTATATAAATGTATATATTTTTTAGAAAATTACATTACTTTTTGCTAGGTAAGGCCCTTCTTCCTCAGCTGGGATTGTTTAGAGCCCTCTGAAGCCGCATTTAAACTGCATTTTAGAAGTTCAAACTCACGGGCACCATAGAAGTCCATTATATAAAGAACATTCCTGAAATGTTTTCCTCAAAAAACATAATTTCTTTACGACTGAAGAAAGAAAGACATGAACATCTTGGATGACAACAGGGTGAGTAAATAAACTGTAAATTTGTTTTCTAAAAGTTAATTTCTCCTTTAATGTGTAAGGGGGATATTTAAAGGGATAGTTCACCCAAAAATTTAAATTGTCTTCATTTATTTACCCTCAAGTTGTTTCAAACTTTTATGAGTTTCTTTCTTTCTGCTGAACACGAGAAGATTATTTTAAAGAATGTTGGTGATTTAAAAAAAAAAAAAAAAAAAAGTTGATGGTAGCCAGTATTTTATGGATGTCTATGGAAGTCAGTGGCTACTTTCAACTGTTTGGTTACCAACATTCTTCAAAATATCTCCTTTTGTGTTCAGCAGAAGAAAGAAACTCAAAAATGTCTGGAACGACTTCAGGGTAAATAAATGATTTTTAGTCAGAATTTTCATTTTTGGGTGAACTATCCCTTTAATGAATTTGACTAAAAATGTTAGTGTTCCCCTAGTATTCAAATTCTGTTGTATCCATCTAAAAGCAATAAAACATTTTAAGCTGTGCTAAATTTATAAATATTATGGGTTAAGAGTGCTGTTGTGCACGACAACAAAATATTCTGCAAGTTTGACAGTTTTGCACTGTCATCCTGGTGTCAGTGTTGTTGTTTGATCTTGCACTTGAATGAATACAAAGACAACACTTCCTGCAAAAATACATATTTTTAGCTGTTGGTGGAGGAATGGTGATTTAGATCTGTTCCTCATGGTTTACCTTGGGCTTCTTAGTCATCTTGATATGTAAAAGTGACATTCTGTTTGGTTTGAGCAAGATCCTCTACTGTTTAAGCATGTCTGCATCTACAGAGCTGGTAAATCTGAGCAGTGTTTTTTAACATTGAGTAGAGGCAGCTCTATCTGCAAAAGGATCAACAAACTTGATTCTAATGGCTAAAATCTGACAGTACTTTTGGCCATTTTATTATATTAAACTGCAGACACTGGTGGAGTTTTAAGTGACTTTAAACAGAAAATGATGGGTACAAAAGCCTCAGGCAAGAATTCTTCCTCAGCGTGCTGAGCTGAACAGCCCTACTAAATCATGGAAATGTCTATACTGCCATATCTAGTGGCTTCACCTCTCATTTGCAGTCTCAAAACAATAGAAGAATGGACTGTTTTTCCAGATTAGGGCTGTGCGATAGTGCTAGTTCACATAAAAATTAAAATTCTGTCGTTAATTACTCACCCTCATGTTGTTCCAAACCCGTAAGACCTTCGTTCATCTTCAGAACACAAATTAAGATATTTTTGATCAAATCCGAGAGCTTTCTAACCCTACATAGACAGCAGTGCAACTGACACATTCAAGGCCCAGAAAGGTAGTTAAGTACATTAGTAAAATAGTCCATGTGACATCAGTGGTTCAACCGTAATGTTATGAAGCTACAAAAATAACAAGTTTATTAATCAGTTTCTTTTCTTCCGTGTCAGTCTTCGACACGTTCACGAGTACCGTGACACATGCACTGTTTATGTTTATGTAGATTCATAAAATTACATTTGAACCACTGATGTCACATGGACTACTTTATCAATGTCCTTGAATGTGGTAGTTGCATTGCGGTCTATGCAGGGCCAGAAAGCTGTCAGATTTCATAATTAATGACAGAATGTTATTTTTTGGGTGAACTATCCCTTTAAATTGATAATCATGATTATTTATCTCACAAATTATAATCACGGTTATTAATCATGATTATTGTCATTTTTCCTTTTTGGATGGTCAAAATTATTGCACATTCACAAGCACAAATCAAGAGAATGTCAGTAAATGCATGGTTTATTTCAGATCATCTAGTTTCGTCATTAAACGCATTGTTTATTTTACCAGGTTTATCAGATTTTGATGCATTATGTGCATTGTATAAATAAACATTTTTACATTAAAAACAAGAAGCTTCTCTCATAAGCAAAAAAACTGAAATTTCTACTATTAACTACAATAATTACACATTGTTAACGTTTACTTTCAAAACAAAGTGCATTTATTCAGCAACCACAATCTTGATCTGTATAGTTAAGATTCATGCTTGGATTGATTACATTTCAGGTTTTCGGACAGATTTCAATGCAAACGGGGATGTAAAAAAAAAACAAAAAAAAAAACAGATTGACTGTATTACGCCTTTATTTGAGCTTGCTAAGCTCTACTGTTCATGTTTACACCAGTTTTCATTGCTTTTTTTTCCACATACATTAAAGAAGTTCACTTCCAGAACAAAAATATACAAATAATTTACTCACCCCCTTGTCGTCCAAGATGTTCATGTCTTTCTTTCTTCAGTCGAAACATTTTAGGAATTATGTCCATATACTGGACTTCCAAAGGGTTCCAAATGCAGTTTAAATGCAGCTTCAAAGGACTCTAAACAATCCCAGCCAAGGAAGAAGTGTCTTATCCAGCGAAACGATCTGTCATTTTCGAAACAAATTGGCAATTTATATACTTTTTAACCTCAAATGCTTGTCTTGGTAGGTCTGTGTGAACTTCGTTTTTTCCGGTTTAATACAGTAAGGGAATGTCAAAAAACTCCCATCTCGTTTTCTTCCCCAATTTCAAAATCGTCCTACATCGCTGCAGAAGCACTGACCTTGTGTTTACAAAGTGAACATGCAAAGAAGATCAAACGCCCTTTACAAAAAAAGATAAAACAGCAATGCAGGGCGATTGTGAAGTTGAAGAAGAAAACAAGATGGGAGTTTTTCGACAAACCCTAACTGTGTTGACACGGATTACACAGACTACGCATCGCAGAGACGAGACAAGACGAGCATTTGAGGTTAAAAAGTTAATAACTTGTCAGTTTGTTTTGAAAATGACCAATCGTTTTACTAGATAAGATCCTTCTTCCTCAGCTGAGATCATTTAGAGCCCTTTGAAGCTGCATTGAAACTGCATTTTGGAAGTTCAACCTTTTGTAAGTCCACTATATGGAGATAATTCCTGAAATGTTTTCCTCAAAAAACATAATTTCTTCACGACTGAAGAAGACTTTTGACGACAAAGGGGTGAGTATCTGGAAATTTTTGTTTTGTGAACAACTCCTTTAAGTTTGTGGAGGCTTCTTGTCAGTGTAGGATGGCACATGTCAAATGAAGCAAAAAAGATTGAGATATGAATAAGAAGCATAAATTGTGATTAAACTCGATTTATTGTACACCCCTATTTCAGGTAGTTCAACACTGCACCTGTGTAAATGTGTGTATATATGTGCTTTTAACAGGATAAAGATGTGGCACGGCTACAGGATTTCCAGGAGTTGGAGGTGGTGCTGGAGAAAACCGAAAGTTTGTCGCTGTTCTCCGGAGGTCAGGGAGGTCTGACCGACAGGCCCTGCTACAACATGAAGGCCTCCAGGCTCACCTACTAGCTTCACATTAGAGACTCACGGTTTAGCTGGGACCTGCTTCCTGAAATCCCAAACCCATTTCGGATCCCAAAATATGCTCCCGCGTTGGGTTGGTACACGGTTCATATAACATATTAGCCTTATTCCTCCTCTCCTTCATTAACAGATGTATCCTTAGTGCCTCCTCCTCCATTATAAACATAGATAGCTTGTTCTGCAGGCTTTGACTGGATGTGGTTTTTGTTTTGAATATTCAAATCTATTCAGCTCGTGACTGGACGTTTGCATACTGTCGGGTCGTGAGGCGTTCAGATCCGTCTCACTGCCTTGCCTTCATATCGGGTCACTGTGTGAGTGTAGGCATTTCGTCGTACATCCAACAATCGCAAGAGATCCTGGCCAATCAGTTGTTTAGCGGTTTGCAATGATTGATTGGAGGAAGCCACGCTAATTTCATACCAATGCTTTGAAATCAAAACCTACTTTATTTGCCAGACAACTCTCTGTGCACTTTACCAAAACCTTGCCATTATCGATCGGGGAAGCGTCCTTTATATTTAACCCTTGAGAATTCAGTGCTGTATTTTGAATGCTGTTCTATCAGTCACTGTAAGCCAAATAACTCGTCTATAAACTAGCATGGACTGTTTTGGAGTAGATCGGCCTCACGTATGAACACAAAATGTCTTTCGTTTCTCTTGAATTTAATAATGTAGCAAGATTTCTTCGTTTTCCCCCAAGATTGGAGATGAGTAATAGGATATTTAACCACTGAGAGCTTCCAGGCAGCATCTTATTGACTTCCCTCGAGTGCTTAGTTCTCACGTATTTGAAAAGCGGGATCTGTGTTCAAGATATAGCGGTAATAGTAGTGCCATTTTACTAAACACTTTGCTGCATTGCTGGGGATGAGCGTAGTACAATAAATTTCCGGTCGCAGGTTTGGTGGGGAATGCTTAACGTGGCGCGTAAACACTACTTTGTTGTACATTAGCTTTTTGACTTGATAGAGATTGTGTTACTGTGAGAAGAGTTTCTAAAGATTTGTCTTACGAATTGTTTTTAGTTTTCTCTGAGGGTTTGACTGTCTAACCAAGCAAACGATCATTAAACTTTTGTTAACAATATGCTACTATTGTTGAGACGTAACATTGGAAAGACATTGATAAATTATTGACATTAAAGTTTTTTTTTTATTTTAAATGTGGAATTTTTAGTATTATATAATACTAGAATCTGAGGATTAAAGAAGTATTATACACTTCAGCTGAAATGAAACATCTCGATTTCAGTTCTTTCATATTCACAATTAACTAAAAAAGAGCTGAAAAAACATTTTCCTTTTTCAGTTTTCTTTGCTTTTTATTTTTTGCTTAATAACATGAATGACAGTTTAGAGCGTATGTTAACTTAGATTAATGCGATTTAAAATATATTAAGTTATAATATATATAATATATAATATAAAATTATTACAATTACTTCAGAGTGTGTGTGTATATATATATGTATATGTAATATGTGTGTGTGTATATAAAATAGTAAAATATTACAATACATATTATATAATGTGAAATAT
>JAHKKF010499899.1:0-22880 GCA_019740295.1 Labeo calbasu
ACTTCTTATAAGAAGAATTCTTCTGAAAAGGGTAGGATTACACAGGATCTCTTCACGGTCTTTTACAGATAATTTACCAGTAAAGACTGTAGGTGTGAAAGGGGCTCATGACTAATTCATGACTGAATTGTTTCTTTCTAAACAAATCAATGTGTTCAAACGAATCAATTCACTGAAACATCCAGTGACTCACAGAAGTGATGCAAACATTAAAATGCCCCAGCATAACGAGTATTACTAATAGGCCTATTAATATTATTAATGCACATTGAGATTACATTGTTGGTTTTTGTGTAATAAAATACCTGTATTTATCCACGTTTTAAAAGTCACTTTCAATTAAAGCATCTGCTAAACAATTAAATGTAAATGCAGGATGCACATGTATTCCTGACTGCATGTCTCAGAATAGCAGAACGGAGCTGAAAGGAACTGGTTTGTCTTTGACATCTGGGTTGACTGATTTGAACCGCATACTTGGTGAGACAGGGAGTATGCTTATTGTCAGGGGTCAGAGCCAAAGTTTTTCTGTTAGTGAGGGGAGTTTTCGGCACGTAAATCTGGCCTCTCTGGGACCGTCTGGCTGGCAGGCAGGAGCACGGCTCAATCTGCAAGGACTGCACATGCTCTTCAAACACATGGAGACGGGCCAAAGGGCCGAAATCAACCCCAAACTTGCTTTTTGCGTGTGGTCAGGAAGATGGTTCGTAATAAGGAATAAATCAGGAGTAACATGCCCTGGGCAGCGAGGAGCTATTAAAAAAAGGAGAAGTTGGATAGTTTGAATTGCAAATGCCTAACTAGTTCTGACAGGTAGCCTGTAGGTTTCTAAGCACCTGTGGGAGGGTGATGGCATCGAAATAGTTTTGTCAGTTGGGGTCAACCAGCTGTGAAATTTTCTTTGGAAATTCTCACCTGACTGATTATCAGCAAAATTTTCCAACACAGTCATTCTGCTTAAACAAAACCTTTTCAATATTGGTGTAGCAGAATTACTAAAAAGAATTCCTGTAGCTCGATCTCATGATGACTTCCTGCAGCTCTAACTAGTGCTAGCAACGCCAAGGTCATGGGTTTGATTCTCGGAAAGCAAGAAATTCTAATATGTGAACCTTGAATGCTGGCACTTTGAATAAAAGCATCTGTCAAATGTTTAAATGTAAAGAAGTCTTTGCCCATTCTGAATGCAGCAACCAAAAATAAAACTAAATATTTTTTATTTTTCACAATTATAGGCTCAAAGGTATGTCCCAAAGTTGTTACCTTTTGGTGAATTTTGCCATTTTGAAGCCAAAATATATAGCCCATGTGATTTGTGTGGAACCAAGGAGTTTTTGCATATGGATGGTTGCGGGTATATGGCCACATTTGTACAAAATATAATTTTAAAAGCATGCTATATTAAGAATTCAACCTGGCTCCCATGAAATACACCACCATCCTGAAAAGAAACTAGGTGCATGATGCCCCTGACCAGAAGAACAGTACAGATGTGTTAAAGTACACTTCCAGATTGCAGTAAATGAGTCGGTGATGGATCCATTTAAATTGGCGGATGGATCAGTCACATGACGAGACAGCAGGAAGGTCAAACACGCACTCAAAATTAGGGCCAAAGGTTTCATGAAAGGGGGCTGGGTGAAATAAGTAGGGGAAATCCTCAAGGCTTCCGATTTCATTTCCCATGCATTTACAAAAAGAGGTTCTCCATTTAAACTGGTAGATCTCACACTACAAGGAGGCCATAGACACTTGAAAAAGTCCCTTAGGATGTTTTTGTCTTGACCTCACAATGATTAGCGGTTGCCCCATGACTTCTCTTCTGACTTCCAAACAACAACTTCAGGAGTCTGAGATATTGCAGAGTTTAACAAAACATCTACTGCCATCTTCCTGTGAAAAAAGATACTGCAGCAATATTAATGCTATTTAATTTTGTAAAGAATATTTTGTAGGACCTAATCTATATGAGTAGTTTTCAAAAGACATGAGATTGCAGAATTACAAAAAGTAAATTTTGTGATGATGTCTGCAGTTAGAAGAGTTTAATAAAAAAAAAAAGAAATGAAGATCAAAGGCTTTTCGAGCCTCTGGTGATCTTTGGCTCCTGGATTTGCTGGTGTTGGGTTTTCTTACATAATAAAAAATTCTTCCCACACTCTAAACAAGCAGTTCATTTATAAACACTGTACAATTACTGGCACCGACTATACCACTGAAACTGGGAGAGAGGCAGATTGGGTAAAGGAGGAGGGAGAGAGGTAGACCCAAAACGAGCAAAGCGCTAAAAGAACTGAGAAGTCAAAACTCCAGGGTACCCTTGAAAAGAAAGTCTATTCTGATGAGACATAAAATGCCTAGTAAATCTTAGCCTGGTCGAACACAGCAACCACAGTTTTTTGTTCACATAATATCCGTTTTAGGACTCATTTTACAATCCTAGCTAATTCTGAACCGATGTAGCTTTACGTCATAATTATTTAGTAAATAATCTTTATTTATTTATTTATTTTTTAATTTATGATGAGCGGCTTAATAATGGCACATTTCTTAGAGGGCTGTGTTTTTCAGGTGTTTGTTAGATTCCAATCCTTGTGTATATATATTTTCCAAATAAAATAAAATAATAGGCCATAAAAAATGCAAAGTATTGTTTATAGCTTTTTAATGTTTCCTTTGTAACCCCCAGCTACAGTGATGATGACCGGGATCTTGCTTGTTTCTGTCAGTTATAATATGAACACACTAAACACCAACTTCGTTGATGGTGTTCTGTAGTATTATTTGCCCTTTTGTCGGTTTTATTTTACAGACATGAATACAATTAGGCTAACTGTTGCTGTTTAAAAAAAGAGCTGCGTGATTCTTGTTCCACAGAAAGAATGACGTAGCAATAACCACTTTCTTATGTGTACCACCAGGGGGCAGTACCAAACTTAATAATCTGCAAGCATTGAAAGCGCCACAGGTAAACAACACTACACTTGTATAAATATTACCGATTTTGAAGTGAAACACAAGCATAAAATGTTTCTCTAGACGTGTTTTTAGATTTAGAGAGAAACAATAGTAATACTTTATCTACCTATCTATCTATCTGTCGTTCAAAACATTTTTTCTTGGAAAGTTTTTTTGAGAATATTGGAATTTGAAAATTAGGGTTTAATGATGCATTTTTTTAAGAATCGATCCACTATTTATTGGCACCATTCACTCCCCCTCACAACACAACTTATCATCTGAATATGTCAGGGATTGTCTTTTGTCATTTGTTTTGTAGTGTATAACAAACAACAGTTGTTGTTGTTGTTTTTTTTTTCTCCCCAAATGGGTATTTCGTGAATTGCAACAACCTTGACAAGATCAACTTCCTCTATGAACCAGACAACAGTATAAAGATGGACTGTGACTGTTCATGGCAGTCAAACTCTCAATGCCTGATAGAGAGAGACAGGCTAGTAAATAGAAGTTAATCGGTCAGAGAGCGTGAAAACGTCCACAGCTCCATAGAGGCCTGCACATCGGAGGCCCCTGGAGACCACCCCTGGACCTGATGCCGTCTGACACGACGCCAGCTTTTTTGAGGGCACCAACTCAACTACCAGCCAGCGTTCTTGTCATCTTGTAGAGGAGAATGGAAAAAGAAGAACTAAAATATAATTTAAAGGTTGAGATATGCGCTTTAGTCAGTTCCTGTTTTGTTTTTTTTACCATACACGTTTGTTATCACTTTGTGTTCTCTATCTAGGTTGTTTTGTACTCCCCGAGGAGGACTGGAGGGGAGTAATAAGAGGTTGCTGAAGTCCTGAGCACTACTGATCTTCACCCAGAAATGATGGAACTTTGCCCAGTGTCTTCACAATTAGAGATGGCATCTCTTCTCCATACTGACATGAAGAAATACGTACCCCCTGGATAGTGGGAGAAATTCACACATGAAAGTCACTCAAGGACAGCATTTGTCAGGGTAGTTCGGAAATACAGCATGATTGCTGGCAAGGAGAGAGGGTAACTGAAGTCTGCCAATTTGCTGGTGCCTCATGTGGCTTGGAACCAACTTCATCTGCAAAAGTGACATTCCATTTAAGCTGCTTGTCCTTCATAATTTAACTGGACACATTTTCAAACCACTGGGATAGTTTTTTTTTTTTTGACATTACTGTGTCCTTCAAAACTGAATTATAAGACGTGCCGTTTCCAAAATAAGTGAATTTCTTTTTTATTTTTGGGTGGGTTGTACTTTTGTAAACATGTCAGCTTTCAGTTTTTTGCAGTAGGTGATACAAATATGAATTACAGTATAATGGATACTGATGTGTTGTAAGCGCTGAATGATTCCATTTATTCATGCTGACTCCTCTTTCACGTCCCTGTTTATCAAAGGAGACCTCGCTGTCACAGCTGATGCGTGGCTGAATGGAGAAATGACATGTTTCTCTGTTTGTTGAGTGACTGTATCACTTTGGAGAGCATTTGTGTTTTGACAGCTTCCTGTCGACCAATTTTCAACCTGACATTACTCTGTAATAGAAAATTGTAAGGGGTTGCTAGAGATAGTGTTTGCACTTTAGCCCTGTTCATTGAAGTCCTGTCATGCTTGGTTGATGGCTGACTAAAGCTGTCTCACTATGTGGTTTGAGTAAACCTGATTTGAGTCAATTTCCCAATTTGTGGTGGCTGTGGGAATATAGTGGGCACTAAGTCAAAGTTTATTGGGCTGTTGATGTGATGGGGAAAATCAACTTTTTGTATAAGGCTGTTTTCACTACTCAGGATCTCTGTATATCTTGCGATCTCTACCTCAGAGTTGCTTCACCCTCCAGCTATTATTTATTTAAAAGCTATTTAGTAAATGCTCACGCTTCTTTTTCATACACTGAATGTGAATGGTGACTAGGGGCTGTTAAGCTCCAAAAATGATGAAAAAAGGAAAAAAAAAAACACACCATAAAGTAGACCATGCAGCTGCTATATTTGCAATCTTATGTAGCTGTACAAGCCTTGCTTGAGAAAAATGTGGCAAATGTAAATATGTTCATATTCAAATTTCAGGAGATTTGGGAGCTTATGGTTGTAAGCAAAACAAAAGACAGTATAAATTTTCCTCTGTTCCTTACTCAAAGCTTTCAGAACACAAATCATATGGACCTCTTTTATGATACTTTTATGTTCTTTTTTTGTCATATTTAGGAGCTGCCAGCCCCGGTGACCATTCACTTTCATTTTATGGCATCTCCTTTTGTGTTCACAGGAGAGAGAAAGTCATATTGGTTTGGAAGAACATGGTGGTGAGTAAATGAGTTTTTGGCTGAACTATCCATTTAAAGATCTTAAACACATCCAGTGGTCACATATGGTCTTTCTCCAATGTCATGTTTATACGTAGATTGATAAATAACAGAAATGAATCATTCTAGCATTCTGAGAAGTCTGTGGTGAAGCAATGAACTCCATTTCAACTCCTAGTTTCAGCTTTTGACATGTGTCAATATGAATGAAGTTCAATCTTCTGAAACATGTGAACTGTGAAAGTCACTTGTGTGGTGTTTCTGTGGCTAAAATGAAGCTATGGCAAGACAGAGCTCAAGTAATATGTTTCCACAAAAACAGATTTGTTACATTAACCCATCAATAAATCAGGCTTACGTTATACATGATGCTGAATAAGATACAATGGGAAAAACATAAATTGTCAGAAGTAATAATATCCTTCATTTTTCCCTTTTTCTTCATTGTAGTTTGGACTAAGCGCATGTCTTCAAGGAACTCCCTTTTGAGCCCGGCCTGTCTAGACTCATTGTCCATCTGCCCACCGCCTGGAGATGTGAAATATTGATTAGCTCATTCACCCAGATGATCCAATGCTGGCTTCTCCTGTCAGGCTTATTTAAACTCTCACCCGTGAAGGGGCTCCCCTGTGAAGGCCAGTTGAAACCAGCAATCAGCAAGGAACCTGAAGGTGAGAGACGCTTCTCACGGACTGGATACAGGGGGAGGGGTGAAGAGGGAGATTTCTTTCACAATAAATATCTTCATAATTCCTTAGGAATGTCTTCATCATGAGAATAGTTGGATTTGAATTCAGAAATACATTTTAAAGTTTCATTTAAAGTAAAAGACAGATCCTGTGTGTTTGATTAAAAGGAGTAAAAGAAACGGATGACCTGCTTTTGCGAAACCTGGCGCCCCCATACACACTCCACTTTCCTTTCAGATGTCAGTTTGCCAAGATGATGGCCTTTGAGGTACCAGATAAGTGAAAAGGTTACAACTGCAATAGCCAGCATGCTAAGCTGTGTTAAGCCTCTCGTTTGTCTGCCCAAAAGGTCATTCATTTCTTTCGCAGAAGTCAACCGTTTTGGTAATAGGTTCGCTCTCTTGTGCTGAAGCCAGTGAATGTGAGTCAAGCGTTTTTGGCCGGTCCTCTTTCCTTGTATTTTTTGTACTTAATTTTCTTCAGTATCACATTCATTTCCCCAGGGTTATGTGGGAAAGGATCAGTGTAGCAAAAAGAAAGGACCAGGGATTTTTCTGTCTCCTGACAGTACAGATGACAGTGTGACAGAGTGAATACATGAACGGGGATGGTGGAAAAAGAAAAGTTTATATATATATATATATATATATATATAAAATTATAATTTCTTTAATTATGTTACAAACCCTATTTAATTGGCAACATTCCTCCGATTTTCACTGAGTTCGCAACATAGCGGGCCACTCGAAGGTGACTGAAACCCTGTGATAGGGGGTTGTCCAGATGAAAGCCAAAGGGATGACTCTTTCAGCCACTGTGACACTAATTCAAGTTCCCCCAAAAGGCTGGTTGTCCACGTGAGACAAATGCATGAGAACACAGGATAATGCGGAGACTCTCAATGGGGAATCGGTTCAACACTGCAGATGGAATTGCTTGCCAGTATACCTTTAATGAGATATTTAAAAAAAAAAACTCTGATCAAAATTAGAGAACACTTACAGATATCTCCAAGTTATGGTGTTAATCTGGCACCTTGTGCTAATTTCCTTAATTATATGACAAACCCTATTTAACTGGCAGCATTCCTCCAGTTTTCTCTGAGATTGCAACATAGCGGTCCACTCTAAGGTGACTGAAACCCTGTGACAGGGGGTTGTCCAGATGAAAGCCAAAGGGATGACCCTTTCAGCCACTGCAGGAGAAGTTGGTCATTCTAAATCTGTGATTTTTCAAATATTGCAGGTTTACAGTGACACTAATTCAAGTGTCCCCCAAAAGGCTGGTCGTCCACGTAAGACTGGATAATGCAGAAACTCTCAATGGGGAATTGGTTCAACACTGCAGCTGGAATTGCTTGCCAGTATACTCAAATGAGATATTTGAAAAAGAACTCTGATCAAAATTAGAGAACACTTACAGATATCTCCAAGTTATGGTGTTAATCTGGCACCTTGTGCTAATTTCCTTAATTATATGACAGACCCTGTTTAACTGGTAGCATTCCTCTGATTTTAAATGAGATTGCAACATGGCGGGCCGCTCTAAAGTGACTGAAACACTTTTCACTGGAATTTGTACAGATGAAGACCAAAGGGATGATACTTTCAGCCACTGCAAGAGAAGTTGGTCATTCCAAGTCTGTGATTTCTCAAATATTGTAGGTTTGCAATGATACTAATTAATTCAAGTTTCCTAAAACACTGGTCGTCCACGTAAGACAAACGCACAAGAAGACAGAATAATCCAAAGACTCTCAATAGGGAATCGGTTCAACACTGCAGCTGGAATTGCTTGCCAGTATTGTTTGTAAATATATATTATTACATTACTGCTGTCAAGTTTTTTAATGTTTTCTTTTTTCCCTATTTTTAACAGACAAACTAGTATCTTTTTCAGGATTATCAGTTATAGGCCAACACAGAAATAGTTATTGATTTTGCTGTGTTGGCTTATCCCAAATAACTGGTATAAGATTGTGCATTTAAAAACGGATAATAAAAATATGAACAGAAAGAATGTGGAGGGTAAAGAAAGCATTGATGAGAGAACCAAAGTGAGAAAAAGACTCCAGCAGTGTTATGATAAAAGCTTGATATACAGAAATCACCCATTCAACTAATGCTATAACAGACAAGAATTTAAATTCCTGTGCTCAGAATAACACAATGCATCCAAACTGAAAGGGGATTCCTTACTTTGCAGGGGGGCTCATATTTCAGGGCAGTAACAGGGAAGAGGGGCGTTTGGACATAATCTCTCTGACGAGCAAAAGAGGAAAATAGGATCAGGAACCATTATGCTTTTACAGAGCAAGATCTAAATCCTTCTCTCATTATGCTATTAGGCTCTCTTGTGTCCCAGTTTGGAAAGAAATCTCCTCCACCCAGACACACTTATTTATTTATTTGCACGGAGAATATAGGTCACACATTTTAAGTACTACTTATACATTTTTTATGCATTGCAGCTTTTATTCAAACGGGCACCAGCGTTTGCAAATTGTTTTTGCTGCAGAATGACTCTGGTGATGTGAAATGTTATAGTTTAACAAAGAATAGCGCTTGTTATGCTGTATAAACTCTGTTCTCATGAGCCATTAGCTGTAGTGTCATTGTGGTCATGAACATACAGAATTGAATTTGAACTGCAGGAACATGCTGAGTATCTGATTAGGTATAGATGTACATGTCTAGAATTAGTTACTGAGCGAAATAGTTTGAATTAAACTGGTCTCTCTGATTCATTTGACTCTGCTGTGAACCCATAGGACTTTCCTGCTCTTTCATTATTATACTGTAACCTGCCATATCCAAATTTTAATGAAATCCACATTGTTAGTGATAGAATAGAATCTTTTCTATTCCAGCTTTCCTCTCTTTTTGCATCCAATTTTCTGTCATGTTCTTCAGTGCCTCATTGATTCTCTCTGTGGAATGTTTGAAAAGACATCAAAGGCTTTGCAATCACTTTATCATTTAATGTAAGTCCTACATATCCCAGATCTGAATCTGGCATATAGATTTCCATATGGATTCCGTAGTTTATGTAGACCTCAGTATATAGCTTGTTGCATGCAGTTCTGTTTACTGTATTTTTTTTCCAAGTAATGCAATAATTACACAGGATTGAGTTTGGTTACAGTGGGTTATAAGGTTTCCTTCGGCCAATTTTCAATCCCATAAAGGGGTGACCCATGAAACGGTGGGTTACCGAGATCTATCACAATTGTGCCCTCAAGCACAGTGCTCAACC
Organism: Labeo calbasu; assembly: GCA_019740295.1. NCBI lineage: Eukaryota > Metazoa > Chordata > Actinopteri > Cypriniformes > Cyprinidae > Labeo > Labeo calbasu. The sequence goes on from JAHKKF010499899.1 coordinate 9,233, forward strand.
CAGAGTTAAGTTACAATTAGTGGACGAAAAAGCTGCTGTGGGTAAAAAATATCTGCTAAATGACAAGCAGGAGTGGGTAGTAATTAGTCAGTTGTATAAGTGGAAGAAAATTAAAAATCTAATAAGGTGTTGTGTATGCTAAAGGTGTAGAGCAAAGCTCAGCAGCAGTATGCTGATGTTTCCTCACCAGACCATAGCAACTGTATTCGCTCCAGAAAAAATGCACAACTCATTAGCGGCTAAATGCTATAAAACACACAGCATGGCCTGTAAAATTGATGGCATTCACTAAGAAGCTAAACCTTTTTGAAATGGCTGATCCATCATTTTATACACAGCTGTTGATCTCAAGAAAGTCTATTACCTGGAGAAAGTTAAAAATTCCCATTTATCTCAATGACAGTTGCTTAACTCTTGCAGGAAGTGTTAAATTTGAAATGTACCATCTTTAGTCATAGGAATACATGGCAAATGTTGAATGGGTGATAGTGTATTTATAGCATCATCTAGACAGAATGCTGTATATTACTACCCTTTACTTTTGGAAGTAAACCGTATTGTTTCTTTGTATTTCTGTGTCCTATTTATTTTCTGTGTACCTAATTAATTATATTTCTAATTTCTGGGGTTTTAGCGCTGGCAAGGCTGTTTAGGTCACCTTTACATAACATAAATTGCTCCATTTTGTGGTTAAACTTTTGGTTGACCTTCACTGCAACTTGAGTTTCACTCTCTTTATGTATGCTCAGATCTCTCTATTATGTATAAGAGAGGTATAGGTACTCTTTGGCTTGACTATTTGGTTGAAGGGCCTCAGTGGAGAGACTGTTTATACACCCTTCCAAGCTTTTGTTAGAAATGCTTTATATAAGTTAAAGGAATATTTCACCCCAAAATGAAAATTTGTTGAAAATGTCCTAACCGTAAGGCGATTCAAGATGTAGACGAGTTTGCTTTTTCATTGGAACAGGTTTTGAGAAATGTAGCATTACATCACTTGCTCACCAATGGATCCTCTACAGTGAACGGGTGCCGTCAAAAGACCAGTCAGCTAATGAAAGCATCACAATAGTCCAAATGTAATCCACACAACTCCAGTTCATTAGTTAATATGCTGAGAATTGAAAAACTGATAAACTAATTCATCATTGGGATGTCCATAACTCTGTCCATAATATTGCTTTCTTCAGTGAAAAACTCATCTCATCTGAATCAGGAGAGAAATATGCACAAATCAAGTACCGTTTATAAGAAAAAAGTCTAAATCATTTCTATGTTGGTGGATTTTAATGTGAGAGGACAACAGGGGATGGACTTTTTCAGTGGAGGAAGCATTAATTTCTATAGGTTGTTTGTCCAGAAGTGACCATTTAAAGTTAAAACGCATTAATGTTAATTTTTTTCCTACAAACACACAGATTTTCACTTAGACATTAATCGATAGACTGGCGTTGCATGGCTTATGTATAGATTATTGTGAGAGTGAAAGTGTTTTATCACCTGTTTGGAATCTCAGTTTCACGGCACCCATTCACTGCAGAGGATCCACTGGTGGACAAGCGATGTAATGCTAAATTTCTTCCAAATCTATTACTAATCTTGGATGGACTGAGGGCGAGTACATTTTCAGCCAGTTTAAATTTTTGGGTGAACTATTCCTTTTAAAGTGAGTAAGTGTTTTTATATTGCTGATTTTCATTCCAAATATGGAATGAAAAGGAAGCTTAGTAGATCAGACTTCCACTTCAGACATGCCAATCACTTTGAACTGTCAATCTGTATTGTGTCTGTATTTGTACAATCAAAGTATAGTTATGAAGCAAGTGACACAATTTATCTATATAATAATAAAATTGTTAGACTTAATCAAGCTAATTGTGATTGCTCTGCTATCTGATCACAGAACTGGAATTCTTGGAGGTGCTAGGAAACAGAAATGAACTAATCTGTTTAATGAAATTCTGCGTGCCACAAATCAAGAGGTGCTCCCCTGTGGAGATATCTGAAGACAAATACAGCAGCTGTGTATGGCTTTCATCTCGACACTCTATACCTTCGCCCTGGGTTAATACCTCAATCTCCATGGAGACCTTTGTGCTATTTTGTAACCTGCGTCTATTGTGGTTTCTTTTGGTACCGTTGTTTATTGACTTTTCGTTCGTACTTCTCAAATGGAGCCAAATATAGCTTGAACAAGTCTCGGTTCACTGATGTTTATTCTTGTAATTCTCAGGGACTGAATACACGGAAATGTTTTCTTTGAATTTAGGCCTAATTAGCAAGGTGTGTTTGAAGAGAAGGAACATTCAGTTCTAATGAATCTTCCGCTGCCAATGAAACAAAATAAACGAAGTGTTTGCAAAGTGGCAAACAGAGCATTAAAAAATGGTAAACCTTAAAGTAAGTGTTTTAACGTCAAGAAACACACATGCTGTAAGTGAGTCAGATGCTGAGATTTTTCCAGCAACTTTTATGAACAGCTCGATTCTCCCCATGTGTCTGCTGCAGGAGTCTGTATTTTTTTGCTTGTGTACGCGGTAGAAAAGGGCAGCATGCATGTTGCCTTTAATGTTAACACCTCATTATCCTGATTAGCATCACTGTGATTATGTTAGCGCTGATAAAAACGGAAAAGGTCAGACGGAGGTGACACTTGTTGTTAAGCTTAGAGGAAATCATTAAGAATTAGCTCTGAGAAGGTTAGCCAGTCCTGGTCTAAAAAACAACTGGTTGCTGATGTGGACTTGAGATTTGGGATGAAATGCTTAGGGTTTGGAAGTAATGTACAGTATTGTGTTGTTCATTACTTTGTTACTTTACATGAGTTCCTTTTTAATGCTTAAGATTTGGGATGAAATACTTAGTGTTTGGGAGTGATGTACAGTATTGTGTTATTCATTACTTTAAGTTACATTAGATAAATGACTTTTTAATGCTTTGTTGTATGCAGTGACTAATAATGTGTTCCATTTACACCCGTGATCCAGTACACCAAGATGATCTAGGAAAACCAAGATGAACACATGCATTGTTAGCAATACCAGTCCATAAAAACACATAAACAAACTTTGTTTTGTGCAGATAATGTCGCAATATCATGTCCACAGATAGAGGTTGGATAATGCACCCAGCAGGCACCAGACGTTAATAAAACGTCAGGTTGGCATCGAACCAGACATCGGACATAAGTTACATTTCATCAGTTTGACATCGACTTAATCTTGGATTTTGGTTACACAACCTGAAACCAACAAAATATCAACATCAGCTGACCGCGGTATTAGTCATCAAATTAAAGCTGACATTAGATGTTAAATTGACACTGAATTTTGGTCATTCAACGTCACAACCGGAATTTAACCAGATATCAACGTCTTATGATATTGTGTGCCTGCTGGGCACAACTAAGGTTAGTTAGACACAAACAGAAGTGCTGATAAACGATATATTACTTCTGAGTTTCTGAGCCAAAACTCTGATTTGAATAGGCATTCCAGTTAAAAGTTTCTACTAGGAACTCGGAAATTCCAACTTCCCAGTACAAAGTTAATGTACCGTGGAATGCGCCATAGAAGTTAATAAAAGTAGCGGTTTTATGTGGCAGTTCATTGTATGTATTAACACAAGAGCCCCAAAACATTGATGTGTGTTACTTATTTGAAAAAAATATTATTATGCAATGTAAAAAAATTACAGATCTCATGGGGAGACCATTGCGGACAGAAACGTTTGTCAGCCATCATGGTGAGCTTCTCCGCAAAGTTTGGAAATTTTCTTAATTGGTAAGTAAGTATTTGTACTTGTTGGTTTAATGTGTCAAATTACATGTGTTGTAAAAAGAATACAAGTATGGTTTAAAGCGTTGTAGTTTCTAGCTATAACCAATGTATGTCTATGTGTGTTAATTTGCACTCTAAAGGTCATTGCACACTGAAGTCTGAAATTTTCGTATGCGTTTTTTTGTATTCGTAATTCTAAAAATTTGTCACGCACAGAAACCTTGCACACTGAGTCCGATGCGTATTAATTCATCTGTTGCGAAACATTTCGCGAAACAATACACAGTTGAATCTTCAAGCAGTGAGGATAATTTTGTTGTCCACTCTGTTCTACAAGAGAAAAAGGACATGTTGGGTCCATCCAATTATAAGATATAGAGAGGAAGAAGAGAATACTTTTGTGCGCACCTCCTTAAGGAGCTGCGGGATTATCCCGGGCGATTCAAAGTTTACTTTAGGATGTCAGTAAACTTTGATGCTTTGCTAACGTTACTGGAGCCACATATTATAAAGAAGACCACTCATTTTCTATGAACTCAGTGTTCAAGGACCTTTACAGTGCTTTGTGCCACGAGGCGAAGTGGATGAACTTGTCAGGCGCAATTCTGAATTTTGTCGTTCGCTTGTGCGGTGGCTCTGATCTGTCAAAACAGCTCTCAAAATGCTTGCTACAGATTTAGATTGGCGGGAATTAAAAAAAAGAACAACTTTAAACTCGATGACATCTTATAATCACTAAGACGTCATACACATTATACATAGATGAAAAATTAGGGGGGAAAAAAGAACAAGCTAACTACTCGAACTGTCCCTTTTTTGCACGTCGTAAGTGAAATAAACGAACACCTCCCTCAGAGTTGGTTTGGAGTGCGCACATTGATATTGCGGACATAACTCCAAAAGTACAAACTCTTCTTTCAGCATATTGAAGTAGTTATTGACGTTCTTCACCGTCACCGGAACCCATGGTGTAAATTTAACAAGCAACGTTACCTTACTTGTTACTTGAAATATGTAACGCACTCCACTGGAAGTGTTTGGTTCCATCAAAAACAGAAACAAGACAAGCTCCAAACTTTGATCAGAGCTCAGTTTTTTGGGATTTTTACATTGCACCACTTTCTAAGCTTCTTTGAAAGGTTTGAAAATGTTCCTCGGTAATTGCTGTGGATATGGCTTGTCAGATAGACCCACTTTCACAAAACCCAATTTCCCACGTACAATACCTTTCATCTGCGCAACTGCTCTCAGTGCCTAGCTCTCAGCTCTGGACAAAAATAAATGAATTATCATAAATATATGACAGAGAAAGCTTTTTAATTGCCCTGTGTAAGAAAAAAGCCAGTTACATTTTTATAACGATCCACCCCTTCTATAAAGCGATAGGCAGACTTGCTCGAAGAGAAGCGACATTTCTGTTGTTTTCCTTTTTTCCTTCCTTTCACTCTCCCTTCTACATCTCTTTCTTTAAATGCCACAAATGTCATTGGCAGAAAGGGACAGCATCATTATTGTTATCCTAACGACATCCTTGCTCTCTTTTATTAAGCTAGAAGAGAGCTTTCTCCTCCTCCTCTTCCTGACAAAAGTGTGTTCATTATAGACTGTCTGCCTCCTTTCCCAATGTGAAGCTCAGAACAGTCTCAGAACAACGAGCCCTCATTCTAATACTCCTACACCTGGCTAGACAACCCCACACATCTTCAAATCTCCTGGGTCGACAGGACTTTCGAAGTATTGAGGGTGATGACCTGAGTGGAAAGCAGTAAAAATCTCTTATAAGGCCATCTGTGCATCAAAAAATGTTATATAATTGATTACAGGCCATGCTTATCAGTTAATTGCATTTATTAAAACTGTTTGAGAAAAGCACCCAAATTAAAATTTGGTAACATAAGCCTATATATGTAACACATTATAAAAGTATTATTATGCCTTGCAATGCACCTTATAATACATTGTATGCTTGTATGTATGTAAATATTTGATATAATAAAAAAAAAAATTATAGGCAAATTAATGATAATATGATTGGTTCCTAATGCTGTGTAGGGTCCATGCATAGGGCATGGGTGTCCCGTACAGTAGTGGGTGAGTGGGTGAGAAACAGATAGTTTACAGTAGTAAAGATGGGCTCTTTGGACTGAAGAGGAGGAGTGACATGATGGTGTAATGAAGTAAAGTATGTGGGTGTGTGTGTGTGTGATTGTGAGATAGCGATATGGATGAGTGGGTGGTTGTGCTCTGTGCTGGTGGGCTCAGGGTGAGGAGGTCAGCTCTCTATGAGGTCCGCTCACAGCAAACACACTCCTCCACAAACAGGACTCCTGGCCAATCCTGTCTCTGCTTAACTGCGATGTGTTTCTAGTTTCTGTGAGATCTCCCTACGCACCTATCGGCGGATTGTAATTTAGCCATTGAAGAGCAAAGAGATGCATTCATCCTGAGTTTACATTGTGTTGATGCCCATATTATAGCAATAATATGCAAAAATTTACCAAATTTATCAATACACACAGTATTTTTTCTGATTAAAGAGTTTTAAAGCATCAGCACTTAAAAAGCATTTGCACTGGTGGTTACCCAGTATGCTTTGCAGTGGGGGTCAGTGTGTTTGATCTGACTACTCTCTAGAACTGTAAAAGTGTGTGAAATGGGTTAAAAGAGATATTCATTGTTGGTTATTGAATAGCTTCAATGTAATACTGTATTGTGTATGTGTGTTTGTGTTTTCTACTGTTGCAATAACTAAAAAGCCATTCTAATTAAAGGTGACCTATTATGCCTCTTTTTACAAGATGTAATATAAGTCTCAGGTGTCCCCAGAATGTGTCTGTGAAGTTTCAACTTAAAATACCCCACAGATAATTTATTATATCATTTTGAAAATACCTATTTTGAGTATAAGCAGAAACACACTGTTTTCACGCCTGGCTCTTTAAATGCAAATGAGCTGCTGCTCCCCGCCCCCTTTTAGGAATAGGGCTGTGCCTTTACAGCTCGTAACTCAAATACTCTGCCAAAAAACATCTGTTTTGTTTTGATTGTCACGTCTGTCGTGCTGAAATCATGCATTTTAAAGCCATATTAGTTGGAAGTTCTGATTATAGGGTTTTCTGAGCGCACACATCTGAAGCACGGCACAGAAAGCGGCTGTCACATGGCATGTGAGTACTAAACTAAGTTCTTTTTCATGTCTTATAAACTTGTGTGTATTTGACAGTTTGAATGTAATGTTAAAAAACAGCTGGGATAGAAATTTTGAAAAACAAAATTGTGGCAGCATTGGTGGAAAAGTGCCAATTAATAGGCGGTAATATTACAACAAGATCCCCTTCCTACATCACGGGGGGAGCAAAATCTGAGCTGCTTGTTTTTTCACATGCTTGCAGAGAAAGGCTTGCCAAAACAAAGTTACTGGACTGTAAATTTTAGCCTTAAATTTTTAAGTTCAGTCAACTTAAAGTTTAGTTAAGCTGTACTAAGTGACAACTTAGATATTTGAATTGATTTAACTTGCAGCCTGGTAACAAGCTTAGCTTTTAAGTTTAACAAACCAAATTTTTTGTTTAGTCAACTCAAATATGTAAGTTGTCACTTAGTACAACTTAACATTTCATGTTGACTGAACTTTAATTTAAGGCAGCAGGGTAACAAATTATTTTAAGTTGACTCAACAAATTGTGTTTTTGTTTGTTTGTTTTTTATAGTGTGGGTTGTCCTTTTTCACATTTTCTGGGTTGGTGGATGCACCGGGGACCCGTTTATAGCAGATTTTCATGATATGTCCCCTACATAGTTAGATGTGGTGTTAAACGTTACAATATGTGTAAAATGCTAAATATCACTTTGATATGAAATGACAAATTAAATCATATTCATGGAGCAGGAAAATGCCATTTTAGGGTCAGATGACCAGCCAAATACTGCTTGCTTGTATCTGTGTCTTACCCAAAAATTTACCCAATTATTTAAGTGCAACTTTAGCGATTCTTTATTTCTTTTCTAACCTAGCTGCGATGACCATAATTAATGACTAATTATGTATGAATGGTATCTTGGGGTGCATTAATTAGCATTTATACATGGAAATAAGGTTATTCATTCAGGATTATCAAAAGTAACAAGCTGATTTAACTTGCCTGTTAAAAAAAAAAAAATGTAGGAATAATTATCTAATAAAAATGTCATTCTTATCTCCTAACTGCTACATAATAATTCTCTTAATTGCAGAGACAAGCCTTGCAGGTGATGAGGGTCCAGATAAAGGGCATAATGGAAGTGCCAGTTTTAACCACTATGTTAAAAAAAGCTAAATTCTCTCTCTCTCTATTTTGTTGCTGTCTTATAAATCAAATAAAAGATAAAAGGTCCTTTAATTTCACCTTGAGACTGTGTTTACAGTGAAGATGGTGATGTAGAATGATAAAAGTTTTGCTCTCTCTATAGAATCAGTCCAAGACATTCCTTAATCTGATATCCTACATGTTACGCATGACCTGATAGCGCAAGGTTAAGAGAGGAGGAAAGTATGATAATGCCACACAATGATAGATGGCCAATAAGTCAACATGAAATCAAGATTGATATTTCTGTATCAATTAAAAAATTCTATAAAGCTAAAATAAAATGTAAATAATATAGATGTATAACCTAAATGCCAATTAGAAAAGATGTTTTTAAGCAGAAGTAAAATGACTAAAACTTGCCTTTGGAAAAATAAATATATGTATCTAGTGTTTTCACTTAGGTAATACACTACTGGGGTATTATAGGTTTAATCAAATCCAACCCTATACATTTTTTTCCCTTAATGAATTCCATGTTTTAATCTAAAATTCTTTTAAAAAAGTAAATGGATTGTTTTTTTAACATTTACATTTACTTGAGGTACAGAGGACACAGAAAAAGACAACTTAAATAACCACGTCTGCTTTTCTAGTCACTGATTTGTGTTTTTCTGTTTTGTCCTTTTAGTTCTCACCTACTTATTTTCTTTATACTTAAATATTGTTTTATAAATAAATATGTGTGGTCTTTTGGAAGGGAAAAACTAGTAAATTTCGATATTTTTGCTGTTGGCCTCGACCAGATGGCAGAATCACCTCCCCTCCCACACACACACAGCTACACACACCCTCAGCAGAAATGCTCGCTCACACACACCTACACACAGCAGACGCGCTCATGCACCATAATTGGTCCTATCAGTAGTCCTATCGATGTACAACCTACTGGCCCACAGCATGTATCAGTAAAAAGACACAATCTAGCCACAGACATGAATCAGAGGTCTTACACATTGTGTCACTGTCCCTCTCTCGAAAGTCAAAGATCAGTGCGGCTAATTAACATGACTATTTATATACAGAATTATACAAGCAACAGAGCAATTTATGAGTTTAACTACAACTCGTTGTTATTGAGTGTTGTGTAAGATGTTTTGAGGTTAAGACTGTTGGAAGTTGGTTGTCAGGGACGGTCATCAAATATACAGATTGTATTTATCTAAAACTATTTGACCAATCAGAATAGCGTATTTTAGAGAGCTGTACAGATTCTTTTCATTGAGTTTGAATTTCTATTCCGAGTTTTATACATAACTTCAGTAATTGAGGTCAGTATGAGTGATGTTTGGTTGATTTTTGTCATTATACTCAAGTACTAGTGTGTTTAGGGAACGTGACTGTGGAGATTTGATTGACATTATATTTAATGAAATTCAGATGAGTTTGATTGAGGTGATGCCAGTGATTGTACAGGTCCTTTTCATTTTTTCCATTTGCAGAGGTTTAGTCCCACTTCTACCCTGTTGAAATGATTTGAACCACTTCAGTGTGACCTCAAAATGTTGGAGCATGTTTGGAAATAATCCACATAATTTCAGCTAATATTTTCTGCAATTTTGAATATATGAATTTGACACTACATTAACACTGTTTTGATTCTGTTGAGTGGTTTGGTTTGATTTAATTTTCATTTTAGGCTCAAGTTATTTCATCCAGAATTTTTAGTGGAGGCATTCATTACTAGTCTTGCATGTGCATGTTTGCATGAATGTTTAATCTGTTGTTTAGCTGAAGTCTAGCATGGTTGTTTATGTGTCAAGGTTTATTAGTAGTAGTATGTGTTATCAGAAGTGTAGTAGGGTACAACAGGGCTAAAGACACTAGATGGCAGAAAAATGTGGCCACTTTCCAAAACATCCGCTTTTCAAGATACATGTGCAAATTTGGCCGATCCTTGATGCGATCATGGGCCGCAGCGCAAAGTCTTTGATGTTTTTAAAAATTATGTAGATTTAAGTAGCAAATGAGAATCGCTAAAATTCTTGAATATATCCTGAGACAAAGGTTTTCTTAATGATTTTCAGTTTTAAGGTAATTAAAACAGCAGTTTTTAAATAATGAAAGAATATGTAAACGTGTGGTATTTGGGGTAAAAAGTGCCTCTGCTGTTGGCATGTTGACATTTAAGATTCAGATGGAAAATATATATTATATTGGGTGTCCATTTAGGAGATAATCACCATGTTTATAATGAAACCATCATATTTAAACATGATATTAATCGTATCATATAATAAAATATCATTTGTTGTTACTACTGTACATCTATATTGAATTATTATGGGATCTCCTTCAATGCTTTCAGAATCTTTACATTTTAAAATGATTTTGTTTCTGTATTTTAAAATATGTTTTATATTAACATATTTTAATGGCAGTATATTTATTGAACAAAAAATAGTTATTTTATTTATCAAAATAAGCAGAAAATAGTACAATCTTTGCTAAAGTGACTGTTTTGAACATTATTAAAAACATTATTTTAGCAAAAGTATTTTTATCAATACTGTGGGCCTTTTACCCCGTGTGTGGGGTATAAGGCCCCCCTTGCCACCTCATTCATGTATAAAGATTTTCAAACAAAATAAATGACTTGACAAAATCTGTTGGTCCAGAAATGCTCACTACACATTTTCTTAGGGTGTGCATTTCGCCCCGTTGTACCCTACTGTTTGTCCTCAGAGATAAACTAGCATCTGTTGCTTCAAGAACTGGCTTTCTTTTTGAGTACTGGACAGGTTTTGTCCAGATTGACTGTCGATGTCCACTCTACTGCTCTTGCACGGACTGGCCATGCTGCCTTCCTTCTGCGAGGGACAGCAGAACCAGGTCATCCACGCAGAACAAACACTTGATTTCAGTGCCACATAGAGTGAGACCTCTCTGTCTCTAACACTGGATAGATCAGAAAGTCCTTTTTAAAACACCCGGTTATTTAAGAAAATTACTTGATGATTGCCGTTTCCTTTTGTCTGGAAGACCTAGGGTCACCTTGTTCCATTTTACTGTAAGTCTGTAATTTAGTGTTTGGGTGGCGAACGCTCTTCCAGAGCAAAGCTAACAGCTGCCCAGGTAGATAGCAGTAATCATAACACATGTCCTTGTGCCCATATCTGACCACAGCATGAGGAGATGGACGCTTGTTATCTGGTTTGACTGGACTGGTGTTGCACACGCGAACACAAACAGACCGCCGACTCCCTCTGTCCACCCCTTCTGCCTCAAATCCTCTCAGATCACTCTACCCAGCAAGTCTCCTGTTTGGACAGCAGCGTGAGCCCTGTCCCTGGTCCAAAGCCACGGCTTCCTCCCCTCTTCCCACCTGTCAGGTGCTCTTGGCCGTTTTAATGGGGGAGAAAAGGGAGGAGAGGGGGGGACAGCAGCCAGCCTGCCGGATCCAGCGCCTGCCTGCCTGTCTCTCCGTGCCAACCTTTACGGCTGTCTCTCAGCTCCGCTCCACTTCCTCTAAGCCAAGACTCCCAGCAGGTGTCCCCACAGAATGGAGATCTGTCCGAGTCGCCGCGGAGGTCCGGCTCGTCTCGTCTTCTCTGGCTGTTGTGAGAGACAGAGAGGTCACACATTTCCACGCACATTCACGGGGCTCTTTTTCCTCGGTCGTGCAGAAAGAGTCACAGGAGCGTTTCTTTGCTGAATGTGTGACTTATTAACATTCATAAAATCGCATAGCTTGTCAGTTCTGTCGAAATTACTTTGTGAAAGATGAGAATCTCATTACCATGATTACATAAAGCATTGTTGTGCCATTGTTATTTCACACCATGTGTGGTGAAAAAATGGGAAATGCAATTTGTTGTGCTTGCAAAGTGTTAATGAGGCTAGCAAGCCTTTAGCGAAATGTGCAACCACTACACTGCATGAAACTGTCGGGAGACTGAACAATTACACAAACAGCACAGCTTTTGAGAAGAACAGGCGTCTGTATATCATTATAAGATAGATTCATTATGAGTCTCGTAACAAGTATCAGCTTTAAACATTAGTGCAACAGTTTATATTCTGTTTCACTAATGGATTGTGTAAGTTTTTAGGCTTTGTCTCATCTTTTACAATAAACAGCAGTAAAAGTATGATGATAATAATAATAAGGGTCATTCACACCAAGGACAATAACTGTAACTAAAAAGATTCAACTATTCTAATTCTATGAGAAGAGGAAGGTCACACCACAGGTATAATAACAACGTTACAGAGAAATTATACAGTTGAAATCACTTTCAGGACTTTATTATTTTTTTTCAATCTGAAGGATAAAAACATTGACTCAATTTCAATAGGCAGACAACATAACTGTAGTGCTTGCTTATGTAAGGCACCATGAAATCTGTTTTTTGTTGTTTTCCAAATTTCTTTTTTTCAGTTAAAATTTTTCTAGGCTCTGTTTTAATGGTTAAATTGAAAAATATTAAACAAAAGCATGTCTAATTAACTGAAATAATTAACTAATTAACTGTTTTTTTTATTCTTAAATTTAGTCTTACTTTTACCCAGTGCTGTGTGTATTTTCTGAATTCATTTTTAATGGTTTCATTAAATTTTAATAATTAATAAAAAGCATTTCTAATTAAGTTTTTTTTATATATATATACTAATTGTATTTTTTTCTGGTCATTTTAATTTAATATCTGATAAATATTCCTTAAAAATAATGTTTTAATATTTTTAGTAATAGTAGTAACTATCATTACATTTAGTAATATTTTTTTTTCTGTCATCATTTCTTCAAGCTAAACCGAAATTTTATTTTGATGGACCGTTTGACCTAGACCTTTAAGTTTTTGTTTGTATGTGATATAAAGATAGTATTTCTCAAAAGAAATGGTAAAATGCTCAAGAAGTGACTCTCGAAGCAGTTTTAGAGTTTTTTGACACTTCCATATACTAATATATTGAGGCGGCAAAGGCTGAAAACACTTCAGTATGTGTGTAGTAAATTAAACCATGCAGCTGTGGTATTCATTCACACAGAGACACGTGGAACATGCAGGATTCATATTTAAATAGTATTTTTGCAGCTTATATTCACAGACAGTGGTGAATATCAAGCTTTGATTTAAGTGTACTGACCTACTTTTGATTTACAGACCATCGGCTGTGTGGGATTGTGGCATCTTTTTTTTTTTTTTTTTTTCATTTCATTTTCATTTTATTATTTATTTCATTCTTTTAAAAGAAAAAAGAAATGAAAAGGAGCAGAAAGAAGATAAACTTATAATATCTGCCCCTTATCAACATAAAACAAATTACAATTCCAATGAGGAGCTCTTATACTTTCAAATTTACAACAAATATACAATGTCATAATTCAAATATCTCATTTTCCAACTAATTAGAAGCATGATATATCTCTATCAATAATGCTTTTACACACTTCTTGAAAACAAAAAACGATATTGACATTTTAATTTCATTGTTTAAATTATTCCACAAACTGACACCTTGCACCGAGACACATCTTTCCTTTAATTTTGTTCTAAACTCAGCTTTCTGAAAGACTTCAGT
>JAHKKF010499901.1:0-10493 GCA_019740295.1 Labeo calbasu
TGATAATACTATTATATTTAAAATAAATAAAAAAAAAATAAAAATGAAAAAATAATTATTAAAAGTTCACTTAATTTATACTACACTTAAAAATATAATGCTAATATTTACATTTTCATATTTTCAATTAAATTTATGTATGTGGATTTTCAGCATTTTTACATTTAAAAAAAAAAAAGCAAGCTTTTATTTTGGCGGGTTCCTGGCATAATATAATATAATATATATGAAGAGTTCACAGCTAAATCCATCTGACGTCTTTCTTTAAAAAATGCATTTTTTGCAGGCTCAGATGTATAGGTTTCTATGTAAGTACGGGTACTTCTGATTGGGCTGAGGCTGGTATTTTAGCGAGTTTGAAGAAAAATTATTTGATGGACGTATAATGTGTGTCGAGGCATTAACTCAGTTAATCTTTCCCTTGTTTTGACCGAGATGGCTTTTAGCTGGTTTTGCATCTGGACTCTTCATATATATAATAAAAATCTTTTATTATCTAGAGCTCTTTTCATCATTGCATCACTTATGTGCACACCTGATTTAAATGATTCTTCCATGATTTTCAAAGTGTTCAGTTGTTCTTCTAAATATTTTAATTTAATTTACTCCACAACAATTGCTGTTTGGTTCAAATTATGTTTAATTATGAAATCTCTTTTTTAAACTAGCTTAAAATAGTGAAAATATTTGTTGTTTTGCCTGACCGTATTGATTTGATTTTAAAATCTTGGTATTATTAACTATTAATATAAATTATTAATTAATATAAATAGATAGATACTTTTTTTTTTTTTTTTTTTAAACATTCTTAAATTGATATTTCATTCAATTGGTTATGACAATTGGCTAATGGTTGTGCCAGATAGATAGCTCATTATGTTTTGAAACTGAGGTAGTTCAATTCAATTCAATTCAATTCAAATTTATTTGTATAGTGCTTTTCACAATACATATCGTTGCAAAGCAACTTTACACCAAATTAACGTTTTTACAATTTATGTAGTAGTAGCTTACTAGTGTTGACTATGTCAAGTTGATATGGCAGGGATGTATAGTAAAGATCAATTAATGACGTTTTCTCAGAAGTCTTCAAAAGAACATATCAAAGAACATTTTCCTGTAACTCATGTATCATTTCTGTGGCTCGAAGGCATGGGCATGGGTTCACTTCCCATAAGACACATAAATCAATACCTAAAAAGAAAAAAAAAATCAATACATCAAATGCACATTTATTGATTAAAAACATCTGAGAAATTAATAAATGTTAACTTCTCAAACCACATTTAAATGTTCTGCATTTCAGTTTCCAATCTGCCCTGATGACAGCTGTTCCACTCAGCGTGGCGTTTTTTTTTTTTTTTTTTTCTTTTGCTGAAAGCAAATGTTATAATGCCGCTAGTGAACTGTGGCATCTGTTTTAAGAGGGCTTAAAGGTATAACAGTGTTTAAAGAACTCCAGAAAAATATTACAGACTGAATCAGAGTTCACATACAGTACTATCTGTCTTATATATTGTGCAAGATGCATTCACAATAACGATTCAGTGGAAATAAGTTATGCTCTGCTGTGTGAGTACAGTCATTTTATAAACTCACACTTGCTGTATATAAGTGTGAGATCCATAATGTTGGTAAAAGCAAAAAAATCCAGCAAATGTCACATCTCAAAGATATTTTTGGTGTCACAAACAGAATTGAGAGCGAGTGTACATTGGCACCATTGGCACGCGTCCAGTTGGCATCTGTAGCTTGTTGAGTGTGAACGTTATGAGGAAATGTGTTTAAAAGAAACTGAGGCTTTCCTGGAGTGTCTGATCTCAGTATACCAAGTAAAGTTAGTAATTACAGTCATGATCTCATCAGTCTGTTGCTAAGATTACATGCTGAGAGTCAGTTTTCAAATATCATAAGCACTATATCAAGAAGACTCCAATATCTGACACACGATGTTTTACTAAATGCACGCAAAAAGAAGTTTAAAGTTTTTATTTGCATTTATACGGACCATTGTATCAATACCATAATGAAGATGCATATTTCCTTTCAAATATATTTTACTTTAAGTAAAATGACACACATGATCGACTCTCTGTGGCTAGATGATGATACAAGAAGAGATTACCGTGCTCACTCTTTATTCAGTTCACTGAGAGCAATGTTTTGTTTTATGTGTACTTTTATTTCCTTGAAGTCTTTGCACCTGTCAGTTGTCTTTCTCTGAAACCATTAATGTTATGACCGGTGGTCTTCTCAAGTGTGTGTAAGTAAGACAGAGAGTGTAGGAATCAGATAGACAGGCTTCTCTTGTTTACATATAAATAAGCAGCTCATAAGAGACCGTGACTCATGAATATGTGCTGCAGTTATGACATGTTACATGCTTAGCACACAGCAACAATGTCAACAAGGTGCAAATTGCTGTCCCACAACCACAAAAACACTTAAAAAGCGTATAAGTATTCAAAACTTAGATGTTTACTAAGATCCTTCTCCTACCTATTGACATATAATAATATTTAAAATATCAGTAAGCTTAATATTTATAAAATTGGGAGGTGGCTGTCCTGAACGCTAACCCCTAAATTTCAACTTATGAAAATGATATTGAAATAATTATTGCATTTTGTTCCATTGTTGTTTTTAAAAATATAATTTTGATTATTATATATATATATATATATATATACAATTTATTTTTATTTTTTTCTTTATGTAAAAAAATGTCCTGCATTTCATGTCACTACCGAAACATGTTTTAGTCCACTGGCTGAGACTGACTTTAACTAAACCCTTACATTTATGATCAGGAAATATTTATGTGGTGTGAATAGATAGGCCCCATCCTTATGAGGTAAATGTGTAAAAAATCTGTGTGTAACTTTATGGAACATCACTACCAAACACCTTTTTTCTGCAATTAAACACACTTTTCTGAAAGTTATTCCATAACATTTAGTTTTGATGTATGTACAACTGTTCAGAACTGTGCTAGATAACCATGTGCTGATTAGCGTCTTTGAGCTAGACTGCATTAGTCTGAAATCAGTATGATCGACTTTTTACGACGAATTTGTATCCAATTTGTATCCAAAGATTGGATTCAAAATACAACAAATCTCATAAATCACACTTGAAATATTGTTAAAATTGTAATTGTTATTGATTTACCTCTGAAAACTCTAATAAAATAGCAAACAAGGTAGATGTAAGCAAAAGCTTAATGGGCCAATATAACCCTTCTTGTTAAATGATATATTACTGTTTCTCTGTAGTGACAAATTTGGTTAAAGGAAAAATATTCCAGAATTTTCTGAAAACACAACTGTATAATTACTACAAATGCCTTTGATTTTATGCAGTTTGCGTACATCTAAAATTTGTGGAAAAAGACACATTTTTTGCAAGGTTTCCAACTGCACCAAGGAATAGTCTATATATAGTTTTGTGAAGAACATTTTTTAAATTTTTTTTTGCCTTCTTTAGCCTTAATTTTCATATTCTGTGTAGTTCCTCAGTTGATATAAGCTTGTTCCACCTGCATGCATAATGATTATACAAGATATTGTTTAAAGTAGTCTTAAAATAAAGCATGCAGGACACTGCTAAGATTTACTGACGTCATGTCAGCCACCCAGAATCACTCGCCAAATCTTACAGGATTGCGCAAATCTCTGTCAGTTGGTGATGTTGAAAATTCCACTTCTTTTTGCTCTGTCTCTGAACGCAGGCCAAATGTGACGCTCAACAAGACAAGAAGTCAGACTGAACGAACATCATCATGCACCTGCTCTCTTTCCTGCATCCTCATTGGCTGATGGCAGCTCAGCTGGGCTGCGCATCACTCCCCTGGCTGTGTAAGAACAGGGTTCCGTTCTTCATTCATGCGCTTTCATGTGATTTATTAAAGCCTCTGCAGGGTCTTCACACACTGTAATATGTTTTCTTTCTGTTTTTGCTGTGAACATCTGGTGTTTAATTTTTATTTCAAGCATTTTGGTTATCAGTTTAGAATTGAATATCCACTGACATGAGTATTACGTTTCTTGATGTGTCAGTTTGTATGTCAGATACATTAAGCCCCAGCCATGAAACACAAACAGAGTGAATTTATATTGTCAGATAGTTCACCAAAAAATGAATTTTTGCTTAAAATGTACTCCCTCAGGCTATCCAAGATGTAGATGTATCTTCATCAGAACAGATTTGGAGAAAATTTAAGGTTTTGCAAACGCATCTTTTCACTTCCCAGGATGTTAATTGATGGAATAAAGTCATGTGGTTTACTTGTGATGTTTTTATCAGTTGTTTGGACTCTCATTCTGACAGCACCCATTCACTACAGAGGATCCTTTGGTGAGCAAGAGCAATCCTAAATTTCTCCAAATCTGTTTTGATGCTGAAACAAACTCATCTACATCTTGGATGGCCTGAAGATGAAAGTATTTTTATTTTTTGGGTGAACTATTCATTTAAATATTCACATCAAATTGAATGCAACAGTTTTGCATAGGCATGATTTTACAAACATTCATTCAGCTTGTGATTCATAAATGAGTCCCTTTGTTTATGGAAGGACCAAGAAAACTTTACAGGATATTCTAGATAAGATGTTTTTGATATGGTAATTGTTGGGTTTCAATTTTTTTAATTAACTGCTTTAATTTTTTTTTTGCCTTATGGAAGAAACCTTCAGTCTTTCCTTATGAATATGAAGATTTGGCTGCAGTACCGATGCATGTGATGGTTAATTTTAGATCTTTGATTTACAGGGTACTTGACACTTTACACCCAATACGCACTTAAGAAAGAAAATCCCTCCAGTTTACGATCGACGAGCCTCATTTGTCATGTTGGCTGTTGCACGTCTTGCTACAGGAAGATGTTTTGTTTTATTTTGTCTTGGGTGTGGGATAGCTCACTTTTTTTCGGGGCCATTGTAGAGCAGAGTGAATAAACTGCTTCTTTCCAGTCCTGTCTGGTTTGAGGCCACTGAGTCGGTATAATCTGATATGAGCTCGGCAGGGCTGTTACAGTGGGTAAGAACGCAGCTTTGGCAGGAACAGTAAAGCATCCCCAGCTGATATTGTGTTTCAAAACACAGCACACTGTATCTCTCGTCCTCTAGGTATTGAAATGATATTAACGGCATCTTTGAGGTGCCACGTGGTAGTTTTGCATTTAACACACAGATAATGTTTATCGCTAAAGATCACCAGGTTCACTTGCTGTTACTCTTACAGTTCAAGCGCCCCGGGTTTCTTCACTTCTTGTCTGGCAGGCATAAATAAGTATCTTTGCAATCTTAGAGCAGCACAACCTGAAAAAGAATCACCGGAATGACATCATAGCCGTGTTAAAATAGGAATCTGTGGGAACAACGTTAGCACTGTTTTGGGCTCTCAGGGGAAAGGGCATCAGGATCGCTGGCTCAGTGTCGGATAATTCATAGTCAAGACCTCCTGGATGTGTGAGGAATGACATCTGCTACCATGACTCTAGTTTACTATTTTGTGTGCTCAACGATTGGTTAGATGAGTGAAACGTTAACCAGAGCACCAGTTCAGTGAAAATGTCAGGGTATACCTGAAGATGGAAATGGCAGAAGTTTGATAGTTTGGCGATGATTTTTAAACCCATAGTAGTACTGTTAAAGGGGCTCTTTCTTTATATGCAAATGTAGCTTGTTCTTTCTTATATCAGGTTTTTACTTTGTGTTCTTGCACAAAAAAAAAAAAAAAAAAAACATGCACTGATATGTTGGCAATGATGGAATACTTGGGCGTCATGGAACATTTTGTGATTACGTACTTGTGTGTAATGCACGGTTCTGATAGTGCTGTTTTCTGCCTCGAATGTCTTCAGGAAAGTTTTGTTTGCTGCATTAACGTCAGTCTTCGTTACTACGGAAATTTGAGTATTATGTGTTCTGGTGATGTGCTTTAGGTGGGATGTTGAAAAACCAAACCAATAAATTCTACTTCATTTATCTTGATTGAGTCTGCAGTGTATTTGTTATATTTGATCAAACTATTTTTTAAAATCATTTTAAAAACCCACCCTCTTTAGTTACTGTGTCCACTATGTCCGACAAACAATGCTGCTGCTCACACTACACATCATGTTCTCACGCAGTGAAAAATACATCGCGGAGCAAAGAGGAAACTGATAACATGTCGACAGGTTACACGGGTATGAAACAAAGTCTTAGCTTTTAAATGTTCTCATTTTTTAAAGAAATTCAAACAATAAATACCATGTGTCATGACAGATCTATATCGCCTTATTAGATCAGTAGATCAGTTTACTTAAAGCAGAAAATCAACATGAATAAACATCAGAACATATTTTATTTAAACTGCGGAAAGGCGTCAATACACACAATTTTTCAAGTTTAGGTCCACCCAAATTAATCTACTGTCCTGTCTGATTTGTTTGTCATTTTCAGCATTTCAGCAGATTCAGCATTATGTTTGGTCAGTCAAGCTGTTTGCGAACTGTCAGTTGACTCAGAATTATTGTCATGATTCACTTAAAACAAAGTCCCTTTAAGCCAAGTCATTTCACTCGGCGGCCATCTTTGAAACGCCTCTCAGGCATGCAAGTGCAGCTCCTATTTCTCTAAATGGGGAAACATAAAATTCCCCAAAACTGTTCACCAAGCTTACGATTAAATTTCAATTTTAAATCACCAAGGGAATCTGCCTCATAAATATTGTTCTTTATGTTCCAATAGCGTTAAAAAAAGCTTATTTTTCAGGCTAGATCAGTCAGTGCGCATGCACAGTACTGAACGCACGTTTCAGAGCACTGACTGTTTCTGTAGCCTTCTATAGTCTAACAGGGACTTCTAACGGCAGCTGCAGTGACGCGCTGACTTTACTTATCAACGATTGGCTCTTTCATTAAGAAGGCGGGGCTTAATGAACCATAATGAGCGTTGCATCTTTCCCCATTCAAAACTATACGAGTGACAGATCTTGGGTATTCTATAGTCTTTGCTTAAAAGGTCTATAAAATTATCATAGAAGTGATGTTTATGATTGTGCACAATATTTCATATATTAGGAAGTCATACAATAGTGTTTTTTGATTGTTTTGTTTTGAATTTTTCCAACAGGCTGTTAATCGCTGTGGATCGTTGATTCAGTGAGTTGAACTCGAGAACCGTATCAAATTCGATTTGTGATGGAATCAGTCTGACCAATCCTCCCGACAAGTTATTTATATCGCGCTTTACAGTAACGATTGTTTCTAAGAAGCTTTACAAAAATAAACATGAATAACAGAATAAATGGTACAAACTTGAGACCAGTTCTGTAAAGCAGCTCTAAAAAGTCAGTTCAGTGTTGATTCTATTCAGTTTAATTGTGTTTTCACAACGCGTCATCAGTTGGCCATATTTTCGACACTACATGTCAACCCTCCCGTTTTTCCTTGGGTCATCCCGTTTAAATTTCCCGTATTTCTCACCTATTTTCAATTCTTTCATTAAAAAAAATCCCACTGGGCATATTTTATGTGTTCCGTTTTCACGTATTTTGGATCCCAAATGTTGACAGGTATGTGTGACACTGAACGTAAGCAATGCCGCTGAACTGAACCAAACTCGCATATTTTGTTGATTATTGCTGCTGAAAATGGTCAATTATTGTCATGTTTTGGGGCAGTAGTAATCTGTTCCGGGAAAAATATTTGGAGTACTATACACTGCCAAAAGTTCTTTAAAAATCAAGGAGAAGAGAAAAAAAGCAAAAAAAAAAAACTGTCTGAGGATCAAAAGGCATTTGTGGTTGGCCAAACTGAACCAGGGTTTCCAAGGGAGGAATCTTGACAACATTCGTGTTTGTTCTTATCATTTCCGGTCAGGTAAGTGAAATATTAAGTTAATATGTCAATTAATACTGCTCGTATGTATCTTTACCACCAATTAACTTTACTTTGTCAAAATGTTGCTCCCTTTTCTGCTTACTAAGTCCTTCTCTATATGATTTAGCAGCTTCCACAGCCTAAATTGTGCATCCAGGTAATTGACCACATCGTGAAGCAAGTACAAAACCTCGATATTGCGCTGTATACAGTACCGACTGTTTCAAAGCAGCTTTACAGAAACAAATAAATAACAGAATAAACGATGCAAACTTGTGACCAATTCTGTAAAGCAGCTCTAAAAAGACAATATTGTAATTATTCAGCTTAAGTTAGTTCAGTGTTGATTCAGTTAATCATTTATGATGAAACAAGTTTGATTCAGCTGTGACGTTTTCTGAAATGAATCAAACGATTCAGAAAATTTGAATCGAAAGGACGATTCATGATTTATTCATGAATATGGCATCTTTACTGTCAGAAGTTAAGGATTATCAGTGAATAGCGCTTTATTTTGGTCCTTAATCACATAAAAATGACCTAAAAGACTCAAAAATACTAGAAACATTTACAGTTTGTGGTGTTTTGTGTTAAACATAAGTCCTTATTCGTTATAATCGAACTGAAAACAAATGACCAGTCGCAATTTTAAAATCATCTCTGCTCTCTAATGAAAAAACGTTAGGCCACGTGTTTGAAATAACTCAGGTAAGTAAAAGACATTTTCACTATTTTTGCGAAAAACTGTTTACATCTTACAAACCCGATATTAAGGTGGTTTCTTGAAAATAACATCTATGTTGAATGAAAATGATTTAATCATTTCTTTCCGTATAAGGTTTGATGGGCTTTGCTTCCTCGTGTATAAAGAAAGCCTGCTCTAGTCTGATTGTTGATTTAAGCTGCTGTCAGATGTCTGTACTGTGCTGAGGTTAAGTCGTGCTGTGACACTAACTAACCTACGGGTTCAGGTGAGTTCAAACACATGATACACTCTGGCGTTACTGTAAATGTGCTTCAAGTATACACAGAGAGCTGTATTCGTCAATTAACAATGTATGCAGGCCAAAATTATTTTGCTCAGTTAACAGATTTATTAAAGAGAAGTGTTTCATTGCCATGCATTTAAATTATTTAGAAACACTATCGGATTGTACAACAAAAATTCTTAATATACTTATTCATGTAGTTAAAATGTTAAAAGTTAAATGATTCATTGGCCTTTGCTAAATGATTCACAACATTGAGTTTGGATTGAATGTGTTTGCAAGCATCTAGTCCATCCCTGCAGGATTTTCCTCAGTACTGTCCTGCTTAATTATGAACAGTATTCTGTGGGTAATTATTTTAGTTGTTGATATTAAGCAGATGACTACTTGGTCTTTTTCTGTCTACATACCGTGAGTCTGTGCCAAAGCCATGAAGAGTCATGAACTACATGCTACACATCGAGTGGGGAGGAGAAAGACTTGATAGCCCACCATATTTGTGAAATTTATCATATTTTGGACATGTTTACTAAATGAGCTTAGTATACAGCGGATGAAAAAATGAAATCAAGCCATGTGGATTTTGTTGTCAATCATATTTCAAAGCATTTTGTACAATTATAGACTCATCCAACCATTTATGCTATTTTTAAACATATTACATAATTGAATATTATGTAATGTCCATGCAATGGACATCGAGTTTATATACTTTTTTTTGCGGATGCAAGGTTGTATCTAGCATTTCTGACTTTTTCTCATATAAACTCGCAATTCCGAGTTTTCTTGCAATTGTGAGTTATAAAGAAATTTCAAGAACTGATATGTTCCTAGAATTGCAAGTTTATATCTCACAAATGCATGTTAAAAAGTCAGAATTGCGAGATATAAACTTGCAACTTTGAGAAAAAAAGTTTACAGTATTTCTAGCTATTTTGACTTTAATTGCAATTGTTTATACCATGCAATTCTGATTTTATTTCTTAGAAATAAAAGAAATTTCTTTATTTCTTTATTTCTTTTTCATTGTTTTATTTTATTTTTTCCAGTGGCGGAAACAGGCTTCCATACTATTCCTAATTGCACAAAAGTGATTTTTCAAACATTTAAGCTGTGAATAAAACACTGAAGTACATTTTACAAGGAAATACTATTTCAGTGTTTCTACAAAAAAAAAAAAAAAATCTTAAAGTGTTGGAAGCTATACTTAAATAAATGGTAATAGTGACTTTTTTCCTTGCATATTTTATATCTTACTATTCACAATTTTTTTTTTCTTGGAATTGTGAATTTGTCTCGCAATTCTAAAAATATAAAGTCAGAATATGTCTTTTGTCTTATGTCTCAGAAGTGAGGTAAAAATTAGTGCTGCCAAACGATTAATCACGATAAATCACATCCAAAATAAAAGGTTTTGTTTAGATAATATGTGTGTATACCAAGTATATTTATTGTGTATATATAAATACACACACATACACTACGTATTTTAAAAGTGTTTACATTTATTTACATGTATATATTTATATTCATATATATATATATATATATATATACAGTTGTCAACATTTGAAGTGGATCAAAACCTTTCATCAAAGATGTTCTAAAACCAAAACAATACCCATTCTTGCCTCA
>JAHKKF010499906.1:0-11550 GCA_019740295.1 Labeo calbasu
CAGTGCTGTTACATGCTGTTGTGACCATCCAGAACAACAAAACACAAGCAAAGCATGCATGTGTGAACTGTACCATTATTTGTGAGTCTGTTCTTGCTCTATAGTCCCAGGTCAGCTGTGTGAGTGTGTCTCTGTACTGTTGGTATCCTCCGGGTTTCAGGTATGATCCATCAGAAATGCTTTTTTCCATCTTATCAAACACATCACGCAGCACTTCCTCACACTGCATGCGAGACGCTTCTTGATTCTGCTGGCACATCTGCTGATATTCATCATGAATCTTCCTCTAAATCAAGAGACACAATAAGAGAGACAGCAAAACTGCTTATACTTCTATTTGTTATAAAGAGAGAATATTGGATTGAACATGGATTAAATCTCCATTACTTGAAACTGTGCACATTTACTATAATAAATACAAGTGTAGCACAAGTTTTTGAAGTTTTAAAGGTCCATGCATTTAAATTCTTTTAATTAAATGTGTGATTTCAATTTGACGGATACAAAAATGTTTTGATGGCATGATTTCTGATGATTACCACAGATTTATTATTTTTTTAATTTGGAAAGGTAAAAGATTTTCTATGGTCAATTCAGTATTCAATATTATACTTGACTTGGTTTGAACCTGTAACCTGTAAGCACATTTAGTGAATAGTTCAAGTATACAAATTAGGACACAGAATAGTTCAGATAGTTCCTGTTTCATGTTGTTTTCTCCATGTTTATATCTGCCTCTGTTTTCCTGTTTGTCCCTAATCTGTTTCTGTAGGCCAGCGGTTACAGCAGGTACTTTACCATGAGCTCTTGCTGGTAGATCTGGCCATTGTCATTGAAGGACATGGACATGAAAACTTCAATGGCCTTCTTCTCTGCAGTTTCGTGGATGTCAGACAGAACTTCTGGGCGCATTGGAAGCTCAGCCATGCTGAGCATCTCAGTCATGTAAAACTGCAGGGCCTTCTCTACTGCACGGACGTTCTGGATCTTAGCTAGACACGTGACTGCGTTCTCCACACACAGAACTTTCCCACTGCGGATCGCCTCTACATAAACCTCAGCAAGACTACCCAGAGCTGTCAGGAAACACAACTCCATAGTTCAGTATATTGTATGTTCTTTTGTATGCAGTCCACTGATCATTGGTTCTCAAAACAGATTCACAACCATCATAAATTTGTTTTCTTTCAGGAATTTTGTAAAGGCACACACCTGTTCCAGTAATTGTACGACCTCCAGTGACGGTTTTTGGCTCTGAATTGTCGTAGACGTAACTGCAGAATTTGTCTACCTGCTCAAGGAACTCCGAATCCAGTTCTTTTTCAGTCAGCTGCTCCATTCTCTGCATATTTTGTGTACTAGCAGGCCGAGGAAACACAAAGCACTTCCTCACCGCAAAGAACTGCCGCAGACAACGACGGGGCAGGTTGTACTGCTCAGTCTGACGTGAACTACCTAAAATAAGATAATTATGGAAACATAATATATATTGAATATATTACGAGTGCTAATTTACTGTATGAAATGGACACTTTTATGTTAAACTAAAATTGTTAAAGGTGCTGTTTTTGAAATGTTAAAATGCATTTTCCTATTCCATTTTAAAGTGGGTTCGTTTATATGTTTATATAAGTAGCCCATTTGTAGGTTGATTTGCACTTTTGCCAATCAACTTTCAATGTTGCTATTTTTAGCAATTCGTCTATCAGCATTGGCTCAGGTCCATTAGTTAAGAGAGAAAACAGTTTTTCTAAATATGTCATGTTTTGGAAACTTGTTCAGAGACATTCATTATTTCTGCAATTATGACTAGTGAATTTGATGCTTTCAACATGACAAATATAGACTGTGATGGCATTTATGCCTGTTAATACAAGAGTATGTGTTTATGTTAATGTCAGCTCTTCATCTCACCTTTTTTGAGTTTCAATGCACCCTCCAGATACTCATCTGATGTTATTAGTTTATCCCCCCTTTTCAGTTCCAAAGTAAAGTCACGAACAGTCCAGACAAACGATGGGAAAACACGCATGAAATCTGCCGACTCGTCTTCATTTTGACCCACTTCTGCCTTCACATGAATGTTCTCCGTCAGCTCTGTAACATAGCTACATTCAGCACTGTTCAGGAGAAATAACACTACTGCTATTTATTAACTGTTAACTCTAAATACATCATATGTGTGTGTGTGACAAGGATACTGCAGGTTTTCCAATGCTGTGTTGTCAATGACTCCTAAGCTGTTGTACACTAGAGTACTGCTGAGTAGAACAGCCAGACAGAAGATCCATGTGTCATGTTTCTCATCCCCCTGAAATAAGTATGTGAGCACCAGTAAGTGACCACTAATTTACATTTAAAAGCAAAAGGCCATCCAGTCTAGAACTGATTTGTAAAGTCCAATGGCCGGTTGCACCAGCTAGACATAAAAAACGGGGTGTAAGCCCTACACTGGGCTTTGCAACGTCCAACTTTACCATAACTATTTACACCTGTTGCACCAGCTAAAATTACGATCAGGCACAACTACGCCCGGGATAGATGATGTACGTCAACACTGACACATTCTCCCACAGTGACAGCTGAGACACCATCCACGCTGCAATGGCTACAACTACTAATATAGAACTGAATTGCTCAAGTAAAATTTAGTCTCAGATGTAGCACTACGCCGAGATGGTGCAACAGGTATCAATTCTACGCATGACTTAAAGTGCATTTTACGTCCAGCCTAGTCTTACAACTAGGTGTATGTCCAGCTGGTGCAACCGGCCCCAAATTACTATGTGCAATGTATCTTTTCATCTGTTGATGGTAGATTTTATTGCTATAGAGATAAGATTGCTATGGATGCTGTGTGCTCTTTCTCCTCACCTTTGCCACATCACCAAGTCCCTCTGTGTCCAGCAGCACCAGAGTGTGTCCTTCTTTTTTGGGGTGAGGGATGCACCACATCCAGATGCCTTTGGTCTTTGATTCATTAGCGCTGTCTAGAGCAAAGCCTGAGACGAACATATTATTAAAGTTAATGAGAATGCAGCATCATTTAAAATCAACAGTTTTTAGTTAACGGTGCCGTTGATGAAATGCTTTATATTCAGTCTATCTTTATCTGTTTATTCTGTGAGTCGCAGTTGCAGATAATGAGAGGTTACTGAGATCAAGCGAATTTTGTTCACCTGACCATGTGATCTCAACCACTCCAAATAAAATAAAATAGGTTTTACTGGACAACTGTTATGACTGTAGTCTCATGTGAGAGAGCATGATTGTAAATACAAAGTACTACGTCTTTATGTGTAAAACATTTTGTAATGAGGGAAAAATTACTGAGTGCACTCTTTAAATTATACTTTTTACTTTTACATTCACAAGACAGTTCTACCACTTTGAAGTTGTTTAATTTATGAATTCATTTTAATGCTTTTTTTAATAAATTAGTTCTGAACACCATAATGAGCATTATTTTTATTATTACTGTAATATATCAACTTTATTATTATATTATAGTTTACATGTATGAAATAGTCCCATCTTAAAGAAGTAGTCCACTTCCGAAACAAAGATCACATATAATGTACTCACCCACTTGTCATCCAAGAGGTTCATGTCTTTCTTTCTTCAGTCGTAAAGAAATTATGTTTTTTGAGGAAAACATTTCTGCATTTTTCTCCACATAATGGACTGATGGTTCCCCGATTTTGAACTTCCAAAATGCAGTTTAAATGCAGCTTCAAACGATCCCAGCCGAGGAAGAAGGGTCTTATCTAGCGAAACGATCAGTTATTTTCTTTAAAAATATACAATTTAAATACTTTTTAATCCCAAACACTCATCTTGCCTTTCTCTCCCTGAACTCTGTGTATTCTGGCTCAAGACAGTTAGGGTATGTCAAAAAAACTCCAATCGTATTTTCTCCCTCATTTCGAAGTTGAAGGAGAACATGAGATGGGAGTTTTTCGACATACCCTAACTGTCATGAACAGGAACAAAAACAGTCCAGGCAGAGTAAGACAAGACAAGACGAGCATTTGGCATTAAAAAGTATATAAATTGTATTATTTTTATGAAAATAACCGATTGTTAAACTAGATAAGACCCTTCTTTTTTTCGGCTGGGATCATTTACAACTGCATTTGGGATGGTTTGAAGCTGCATTTAAACTGCATTTTGGCAGTTCAAAATCAGGGCACCATATCAGTCCATTACATGGAGAAAAATGCTGAAATATTTTCCTCAAAAACCTAATTTCTTTAGGACTGAAAAAAACAAAGACATGAACATCTTGGATGACAATGGTGTGAGTACATTATATGTGAATCTTGGAAGTGGACTTCTCCTTTATTGGTACTGTTTTGCATATATTCAGCACCTGACATAGTCTCAACACCAGATAGTCTCCGTCCATTTTAACCAATAAAAATAGATTGGAGCTTGTACGACTTTATTCTCGTTTTCATAGTACATCTGAGGCAGTTTTTGGCGTTATTTTCATGTCACACGTCAACAAGAGTGAGATCATGGCTCTACACTCCCTCAAATATCCCTCAAAGTTATTGTAAACAGGTATTTATTAATTCATTTTATTTAGTGAAGCGCAACCCTCATAGAAAGAATGTGTGTTGGTTACAATAAATAATGTACTTGTAGCCCGTGCGTTTCACTTTGCAAGATAAATGTTATGTAGTAAATTTATCAAACGCACCGTCCAACTGAGTCTCTAGAAAAAACTAAAACCCCGTATAATTAATTACTGAGTAATGAGAATAAAATATTTTAAAAAATGCAATATTGAAAATATTGCGTATGTGTATGGTAACTTATCTCAGTCATTATTTAGTCGTGGAAACAACGGTGAAAATGTATATATATCAGCAGCATGCACTGCACATGAAGAAAGACCCACAGTCTCTCACCAGACTGTTTTCCTGCCAGGCGGTTCATAAGGTAAGACTTTCCCGTACGGTAGAGTCCCACCACAGACACGACCACAACCGGCTGATTTATTTCATCCAGGATGTTTTTAGCCTCTTTCCTCACATGCAGCTTCCCATTTTCATCGTTTTCAATGAGACACACTGGAGCGGACATCAGTCCGCCACACGCCATGACTCTGCAAATGAAAAACTGTTACAAATATAACACAAATTTAAGACGCCTTCTAGTGGCCTCCTAAGCGCCCGCGGTCCTTTCTCTGAAACAAAAACAAAACAAACTCAGTCCCGTAATTTCATAATTACATTAAGAGATGTAATATTACATGTAAATTTAAATTAACTTTCCGGTCCAGCAGTAGCAGTATTATCCAGGCAGTCTTACGCCCCTGTTGCTCCTGATGCGTCCAGTAGGGCTGTACAGTATTTGTCAACAGAACAGACCAAGGTTAGAAGCGATACGAATAAGAGGTATGTTAAATAATCGCTAAAGTTATTATTGTTCAGCAATCGTTTTATTTTATTTATTTTATTCCATTTTTTATATCTACCCCTGCATTGAAAACAAGTAGAGGCAGTCTAAAATGTGTGGGGAACTTTTTTTTTCTTGCACATTCATGTCAGTTTACCCATTGCATTGTTTGGCCGCCTTTGAAATGGGTCAAACCATAGATATAACCTCAGAAGTTTAAGAAATACTCTTTCAGGCTATTTCTTAAATGAATGTGCACCATTCAGTTTAATGATAAGGTTTACTCTTGGTTTATTTATCTGTCAGATGCACAGAGGGCCAAAAATCATTAGGGTATTAAGTAAAGATCATGTTCCATGAAGATATTTTGTAAAATTCCTGCTGTAAATATATCAAAACTTAATTTTTGATTAATAATATGCATTATTAAGAACTTAATTTGGTCAACTTTAAAGCCGATTGAAATTTAGCTTTATATATCATCTGAAAGCTGAATAAATGCTTTCCATAGATGTATGGTATGTTATGATAGGGCAATATCTGGCTGAGATACAACCATTTGAATAAATGGAATCTGAGGGTGCAAAAAAATCAAAATATTGAGAAAATCACCTTTAAAGTTGTCCAAATGAAGCTCTTACTAATGCATATTACTAATCAAAAATTAAGTTTTTAGATATTTACAGTAGGAATTTTACTAAATATCTTAATGAAACATGATCTTTACTCATTTTCCTAATGATTTTTGGGCTAAAAGAAAAATCTATAATTTTGACCTATACAGTGTATCTTTGGCTATTGCTACAAATATACCCCAGCGACTCAAGACTGGTTTTGTGGTCCAAATCATGCTGGAGAACACAATCTTCAGGTTTTTACACAAACTTATTAGAATCAGAAAGAGCTTTATTGCCAAGTGTGCTTACACACACCAGGAATTTGTCTTGGTGACAGAAGCTTCCAGTGCACAGACAGGATCACAAGTGACAAGACACAGATAAGAGAAATAAACAAGTGATTAGAATAAATATATGAAAAGACACAAACAATAGACAAATAAATGAGTGATTAGAATAAATATGGAGTTCATGGCAGTAATATATTTTATAGTGAATTAGGAATTAGAAAATACAAGCAACTTGATCCCTCTATATACATGTATAAAAAAGCTGTAGCTGCCATTTACATCTCAAAATGACTGAAGTTCCTTTCTAATGTTACAGCATTACTGTGGTCTACTGGGTCCAGGCTCCAGTTCATCTACTAGATAATGCTCATTCTCCTTCAGCAGTCTGCAGAATTCTGCTTTTACAGCAGCTCCTCCACAGTCAAGAGCATCCAACAAGAGTCTCGTTTTCTCCTGTCGTGGTTCTGCAGCATGAACTTTATTATACATTTCATCTGGAATCATGTCTTTGGCCCTCAGACCATCAGCAATAGTCATCACTGATGAAACTCTCTGAATGAGTTTGTCTCTATGTTTTTTCACAAATTCACATTCTAATTGCAACAAACAAAAAAGATTCAAATTACTTCTCAGACAGGGTTGTTGGTGATAGAAAGAATAAGCTAATAAAAATGTATTAAGTTTATACCTGTGAGCCTTCTGTGAATAGGTTCTATATCTTGGCCTGTTGTTATTAAGGGAAATAAAATGTATGGTTAACGTGATTAACATTGAATAAAACAATATAAATAGTTAATAAAGTTTGCATGTAAGAATCAACAATCAGGCATATATATAGTTAATATAATATAGATAAAACTTACTCAAATTGATTTAAAATGCCACTAAAATGATCAAAAATGCTCAACAAAGTCAAGATACGGACATTAAACTAAATCTATTAGGGGTTCGCAATATAAGTGAAATGTGAAAACAAATGTAAAGTGCCAGCTCACGTCATTACATTTAGTTTCTTTTACACCTCACAAATTCTCTCACCCTAATAAACAAAATGCAAATATAATGTAAAATAGTCAATTTGCAGCTGATTATAATATTTATTCATTTTTTTTAAACATAATGGTCTTTTGTAGCTGAAATATGATGCAATTTCCACAAACACAAATAAAATAACATTTAACATCTATTTTATTAATCAATATTAATAATTATTATTACAATATCAAAAGCCACAATCAATCTAAATAATGAATTTTGTCATAATTTAGCAGCCCTAACCTGAGATATGGCAGTATAACAAGGCTCACGGCTACGAAGTGATATTGCATTTATACAACAGTTCTACAGCACGAGTGTGTAAATACATAAGAAACAACAACGGAGTGTCTTTTAAATCCCTCTTTTGTGCAAAACTACTTCCTTCCGCCACAGAGTGTAATTCTCAAAAATCAGTAAGAGTTATAAGGGATGGATCTTGTGTTGGTTGGTCATTTGTTTTGTACATTTACAGATGGTTGTTGTGTTTTTGTGGACCCCATAGGCCAACAGTGCTCTTAGACACAGCAATGAGAATCAAAACAAATAGTACAATACAATAATACAAATACAAAAATAAATAAAATATACTGATCACCTAGTTAAGACACCAACTAGACACTTTTATTAAACATTGTTCATTAGATAGCATATTGAAATCCAAAATTCATTACCTGTGAGAGGGATTCGCCGTGGTTCCCACACTTCCCTTCCTGTTTTATCCAAAAGACTCAGTCTGATTTCCTTAATGTTCACATCCACAAACACCTCATATGTGGGATGATAGTTTGGACCATAATTACACTCAAATGTCTCAGTCTGAAATAAAACAACAGAATATGTTGGGAAGAGACCAAATAACTAAAATCCTTTAAACAATAATTACTCATAGTGAAAACTGATTGATAATTATACATTGTACTGAGAACAAAAGTTTTATTCTTTTGCAATTATTTTAATATAATGAATAAAATGTTAAATCAATCATTATGTAACCTCTGGCTGCACTGTGGATCCTTCTGGTTGACAACACAGACTGTATTCTGATTCCGGAGTAAGTGAACACTTTGAACTGGTTTTGATCTGTATATTCTCCATGTGCTGGTCCTTCACCTTGAGAGAGGAGACACATATATATATATATATATATATATATATATATATATATATACACACACACACACACACACACACACACATACAGTATAATGATACCTTTGACAGTGGAACATTCCACGGGAGCAAATGAACATCCAGTATGTTTTCTCTCTGTCTCGCAGTTATTGGTCGCAGAAAGAGAAGCACTTGGGCAATGACAGGGGAAGGAGGAAAGATCATCTTTTTTAAGAGCCCAAAGTGTGAGAGATCTCTGATGTCAATCATCACATGAGTTTCAGTCACTTTAAAAGGCTTCATTATTTCTACATTACCGCCAGTGAAACGTGCTACAGTCAAACTGTCTTTGTTTTCCTCTGTAAAGCATATATAATCTACAATTTTTATTGTTGTCATTTTAAGATCTACTGAACAGGTTTTCACAATAAAACTGAAAGCTCATATATACCCTTAAATATCTGGCTACAAATACAAGATTATCACTGTATCATCCATTTATCTATCATATTTAGGATGTAAAAATAAACCTACCAGAGATTATTTCACAGTGTGGAAGGTGCAGACCTGAGATTGAAGCATTAAAACAGTCAATGTTGTACAAGGGTCCTGCAGGCTGCATCTGACCCAAACCATCTAACAGACGAGGATCCCATTGGACAACTCTATACAGCACCTCTCCTTCACCCTCCATCACAAACACAAGACTGGTCAGACTGCACTGAAACTGACCAGTATGTGCACACACAAACCTGGAGAACAAATAAAAATATTCATGTTTATGAAATTATAACTGCCTTTTATTATGTATAACACACAGTGTAATTCAGTGTTCAATGCCTGTATTTATTCTTGCGTTTGTCCTTATCATCTCCCTGAACACGTTTAGGTGTGAACACTTCAGCATCTTCTGAGGACTTAAGTGTAAAAAAAAAAAAAAAAAAAAAAAGAAGAAGAAGAATTGTTTATCCTCATAAATACTCCTGTATTACATGATCAGTTCATGCAAAAATTATGATTAATTGAATTATTAATACTTAATCATTCACTGACACTTCAATAAGGGTTACACATCAAGAGGTTCTATCCAACAATTACAAACATTCTGTTCATAAGCATTTGCAATACATTATCTTTTTTTAAAATGTTATATCTTTCAGATTCACAGTACTACATTACATAAATATTCCAGGCAATTTCTTCACTGTTAGAACGAATTATAGGAATTTACTTCGTAGATTAAATAGTTCTAATCCTGACTGTATGTTGCTATTTTGTTATTAATGATTGCATCAATATATCACTGAATATTTAATCCAGATGTTTAGCAATTCATTAAGTATCAAGTATTATTTTTTCCACTACACACAGTTGCTATACTCACTGATTGTGCAGAAGATGATTCATCTTTATGTGCAATTAAAGAATTATCAGGAAAGCACAAAGAATCTTGACAAGCTGAAGAATCTGAACTCTTTCCAACTGTCAGAAAAACAGAACAACTGTTGTAAATAATTAGGGCTTTTTCCCCCCCGGTGCATGCAGTTATGAGTAGATCATGTGTTACTATACTGTTTTCTCTCTTCGTCTTCAGCTCCTCTTTGTGTCTCTTCTCGGCTGGCTGAATCAATACTGTTTTCCCTAAGCTAATGAGAATGACATTCAACACTGATTAATGCTGCAGAGTCTGTATAATATCTTTTAGAATAGAAATATCTAGTAAAATATATAAAAATAACTTTTACACAGTTAGAGTCCCAACTGTGATAGGGTCTGAAATTCACTCACCGCAGCATTTCAGGCTGGAGCATCTTCGGATTATCAGATGTTACATGGAGTTTCACGTTTCTGACATGTTCAAAGCACTTTAAACAGTACCTCAGCACCCAACAGTCTGTTCTTTTCAGAGCCATATTAGACAGATGTATCAAAACCAAATGTTCCGAAACTTTCCCAACAAAGCTCTTCTCATGGAGCTCATAGAGACAATGGAGAATGAACAGCAGGTGTTCATTTTGATATCTTTGTGAACAATGATTGATCCATTCCTTAAGCTGGGCTTCTATGTTGATTGAAAGGGTCATGTTATGCTTTTCAAAAAATGAGGAGATCCATTCTTTCTTACACAGACCACAGAGGAACAAAATCACAGGCTGCAGCAGCTTTGCATGTCTTACTTGTTGTAAGATGTGACCTGTTGGTCTCTATCAGACCAACAGGTCACATTCCATCCTCTCTCTACATTGTGAAGCAGCACTTTCACCTTCCTTTGAGACTGTTCCTCATCCAGAAGGACATAGTACAGAGCAGTGAAGAACTCCTGAAAGCTGAGATGCGTAAAACTAAACATCGTCTCCTGGTGGATTCTTCTCTTTGAGAGGAACTTGCACAGGAATGGATTCCCAGCAGGGTCTGAAATTGTGTCATAGACAGTTTTCTCATCAAACAGAACTTGCTCTTCTAGCATCCCTCTCTCTGCCAGCTGACCTAGACTCCTTAACATGCTCGGGACAGACTGACTCAAACCCTGGCAGTGATGCTCCAGTAGAGTGGACACAAAGTCAACGTAGATGGAGGTGGTGGTTTCCAGTCCACTCATCACATCTGCACAATCACTGAACCTCTCTCGCATAACGGTGCAGATGATCCAGCAGATGACAGGGGTGGAGCAGGTGGTGATGAGTGTTTCATTTGATCTCACACATGCATATGCTTTCCTGAAGAGTTCCTCATTCTGGAAGAACTTCTGGAAGTACTCCTCCACCCCCTTCTCAGAGAAACCCATAATCTCAGTCAAACGCTGAGGTCCTTTGAGTAACATTCCCTGTGGAACATCAGTTCTAGTAGTGATCAGACGGACAGATCTGGGCGGGATTTGTTTACTAAGAATGGAGCAAACAATAACCTCAGGTGGGGCTCTCTGGTTTTTTGATGATATGCAACGTTCATGATGCATGAATTTAAGCTTATCAAGTCCATCTATGATAAAGAGCACTCTCTGTGCTGAGTTCTGTAATATCCTTGAGATCTGACCTGATGTTAAACTACAATTCCAGCTCAGGAGCTCAACCAAGTTCATCCCCTCGGAA
>JAHKKF010499908.1:0-24414 GCA_019740295.1 Labeo calbasu
TGCAGTCTGAATATCCCAGGTTTAAATTGCTCTAACAAATGCAGCAAATCTGGCTCTTAAGGAAGAACTTCACTTCCAGAACAAAAATGTACAGATAATTTACTCACCCCCTTGTTATCCAAGATGTTCATGTCTTTCTCTCTTCATTCGTAAAGAAATTATTTCAGGTTCATAATTTCAGAAAAAAAACATTTCAGGATTTCTCTCCATATAGTGGACTTCTATGGTGACCCGAGTTTGAACTTCCAAAATACATTTTAAATGCAGCTTCAAAGGGCTCTAAACGATCCCAGCCGAAGAAGAAGGGTCTTACCTAGCGAAACTAGAAAAAAATTACAATTTCTTTACTTTTTAACCTCAAATGCTCTTATGTCTTGTCTAGCTCTGTGTGAACTCTGTGTATTCTGATTCATGACAGTTGTAGAGATGAGATGGGAGTTTTTCAACATATCTTAACTGTCATGAACCGGAATACACAGAGTTCACATAGAGCTAGACAAGATGAGCATGTGAGGTTAAAAAGTGTATAAATTGTCAATTTTATTTTAGAAAATAACGATCATTTTCGCTGGATAAGACCCTTCTTCCTCGACTGGGATTTTGAGCACTTTGAAGCTGCTTTTAAACTACATTTTGGAAGTTGAAACTCACTGGCACCATAGAAATCTGGAGAGAAATCCTGAAATGTTTTCCTCAAAAAATGTTTATGAAGAAAAAAAGACATGAACATCTTGGATGAAAAGGGGGTGAGTAAATTATCTTTAATTTTTTGTTCTGGAAGTGAACTAATCCTGTAATATTCTACGAATGGTTTGAAATTAATTTATGTAGTCTTGTAGTTTAGACAAGTGTTACTGGAATACATACAAGATGTTCATCTGAGTTGGTCTTTAAATATAGTGTATTTAGGACTGTTTTATGTGAATTCTGTTTGTATCTGCAGAGTTAAGTACATGTGGTTTTGTATTTAATAATTGTGGTGTGGTTTAAGGCGGATTTGTTTTTCTGCTTTAGATTTTTAGTGTCAGATAAAATGACAGTTTGTAGATGTTACATTCTCAAGGTCCTCTTATTTAATTATTCACATTTCAACTTGTTTGAACTGTGCTGATTCAGACTGTTTTTGCCTCCATAAGAAAATGTATTGTCTGTAAGCTGACCATCAGCAAATCAATTACAATATTTACATTATGATGTTAAAATACATCACTCTTTGAAGTTACTCAAAGTGTTGAATTATTTGTTATATACGTATTATTCTGTTAACAACTTTTTTTTTTTTTCTTTTTTGGCTGCAGACACTTGAAACGGTGACGTGAGTCAAAAGACCCACAGCCTCGTTAAACATGATTTGAATTCTTCACATTCTCCACTCGCCTCTCCTCAAGTGATCCAGCCAGCGCAGCAGCTGATATCTGGAAATTAACATCTTCTAGAGAAGGTGACAAAACGCACTGAACACATTTCCTCTACTGTCACATTTTTACTAGTTCTGTTATTGACATAGTTAACATGAAACGGCAGCCCATCTTACTTCTGTAATAGGCGGTATTTCCAAGTGAAACAGGAAAGAGTGTAGGGCAGAACTTTTATCCATTGGATAATTGGATTGGAAAATTATTTTTGGAAAATCTTTTTGGCTGTGTTCAGAATCAAATGCCAGCATACTGAATACTACAGTAGATACTGAAAGCAGCCTGCTGTTCTTTTTTTAAATAATTAATGAAAGAGTAAGCATAATAATTTTTTGGTACAATGTAATCACATCAAAATGTATTTCTGTAGCTCAAACAATAGAGGATAGCGCAAGCAATACTAAGGTCTTGGATTCGGTACCCAGGGAAATCATGAACTTGCTATGTAAGTCATTTGGATAAGTTTCTGCCAAATGCAAAAATCTAAATTGCATGTATAGGTCGGCAAGTGGAGTCAATATACTGTCTTCACAAATAAAAACAGGCTAGTTTTTTGCATTTTTTTTTAATCCAATTTTTTTTTTTTTAATGCCTTTTTAGAGTCTGTTAATCAGGGGTGCACATAAGTTTTTCAGCCTGGTTCTCATAAGAGCACCTGGAGATTTGGTTTGGTCCTCACACTGCACATAGTGTGACCCATTAAACATAACTCTAAAAAAAATTAATTAACCCTTTAACCGTCACCCCATTTTTGAACATAGACGTGAAAAGGTGTTCTAAAAGTGCACTTAAATTGTTAGAATTCATGAACGAAAACATTTTGATGTACCATTTCCATGGTAATGCATTGTCTGATTTTAAAATAGTTTTTACAAGATGGATTTTGAGGTTTTAAGCTTTTAATTGATATATATAATTTATGATGATTTTTAAAGGATGATGGAGAAAAAGGCAATGAAAGAAGACTTTTTGTGACAAAGGTCAGATTTGTTACTATTACTATTACTGTGCATTTGTAACAAAAAAAACAGTGGTAAAATATCTATTTTGCAGTCTTGGACCTTTCCAACGATATATAGTTTGTCATGATTAGATTAGGATTTGTTTGTAATATAGTGAAGTAAACTTCTCTATAAGGGCACGGGTGACAGTTAAGAGGATGATAATAATGTTGAGAATAATATTATTGCACTTTATTATTTAATTTTTATTTTTTAATAAAATAATAAACATAATAAAGTGTGATAATACTATTATATTTTAAAATAAAAAGGAATATGCAATAAAAATACAGTTATTTTATAGTAAACTTACAAATAAAATAATAATAATTACTTTTTTTAGATGAATTTTTATCATTTTCAAACCTAAGATCAGCAAGCTTTTATTTTGGCGGGTTGCCGGCAAGTAGGCATATGTGCTTTTTGGTTTAGTGCAGCCGAAAGAAGGGTGTCAGTGAATAGCCTAGAATTATGCTTTCAGTTCGAAAAAAAATCTTATACTCTATTATAATGGCAGTGTTGAATGGCATTTTTAATTTTGGCCATGCATGCGCGCCTGCGGATCACTTATGTGAAACCATGCTATTAATAAAGTAATGTCAAGAAAAAGTTTAAAATCACAACAGATATGTGACCCTGGACTACAAAACCAGTCATAAAAGTATTTTTTTTTCTGAAAATGAGTATAAATAAGCTTCTGAATAAATAAACTTTCCATTGATGTTTGGTTTGTTAGGATTGGACAATATTTGGCCAAGATACAACTATTTGAAAATCTGGAATCTGAGGGTGCAAAAAAAGGAAATTTACAAAATATCTTCTCTTAATATCCTAATGATTTTTGGCATAAAAGAAAAATCGATAATTTTGACCCATACAGTGTATTTTTGGCTACTGCTACAAATATACCCGTGCTACTTTTGTGGTCCAGGGTCACATTACATGCAGTCGGCATCCGTCACATCGGAAATGATGGTGTTCTCAAGTGCATTACATTGTGGGATGCAATATTCTGTGTTGTACGCTGCTCATTTTCTGCATAAAGAACATTTACACACTGTGCGATAGTTTGCAGTAGTAGTAGCAGTATGGTAAGATGCTATTCTGACGGGTGGTTAAAGGGGCAGAGTTTAAAAATAAGAGGACTTGATGATGTCACCTAAAAAGGAAAGTCGTTTCAGAGGCGGAGCAAGTTGACTTGCGAAAAGATTTTAATTTAATTTTTAAAGAAGAACAAATCAAACTCATATAAACAGAACTCTCATAAAGGTTGATTAATATACTAATCAAACGTTAAAGATTCAAACCATTGTATCTCTTCTCTTGTTTCAGCAGTGGCGTACTTTCTCTAGACACACGTCTGTTAAAACACACACACAAGCTCTCTTACACGCACTTGCCATGTCTGACCCCCAGGTCACGCTGAAGTGACTTTGTGCCCTGTTTGTAACTGGGCCTCTTTGAAAGTGGGCCTCGCATTCCTACTCCGTGGGACGGGGGATGTCCTGCTTATTGCCAGCGAGTAGGAAGTTTCTGCCGTTAGGGATTATGTGCCGTTTCCTCGCCCAGAAGCTTTCGGCTTGTCCCCTCCCACTCTTGAAAAAGCAGCGACTCCACAAACTAGAAAACGGTGCGAACTAAATACCTGCCTCTCTGACCACCAGCCTCAGCCTTTCAGCCCCGCTTGTCTGCGCTTGTGCGATCGCTGGGAGGAGGCAGCCGCGTTCCGTCCGCTTTTGTGTGGTTGTACAGAAGTGCTGCGGTTGGGAGGAGGAGGAGGAGGTGGAGGGGAACAGCTGCTCCCCACACAGAAGCCGGTTTCCCAGCCTGACAGGCAGCGAGAGGCAGCCAGTGCCGGGGCTGTTTTCCCGGGGGCCCTCGGGTTGCTTCGCCAGCCTCCGCAGCTCCGGTCTAGGAGGGAGATTTTTATGGCGGCGGCGAAATGCGAAATGGACCAGATCAAGTCGGATTCTTTCCTTCACAAGGCCAAGCGCTCGTGTCCTCCGTGAGTACTCTGCCTTTTTTTTTTTTGCTAAAGTTGCATGGACACAAAGGATCACACAGTCCTCGCTGTTCTTTTTGTGTTGTTTTGTTTGGCTTCTCTCTGCCTTTCTAAACCGTCAAGAACTCAGTTTCCTGTGAGAAACAACTCAGGCAGTTTATCACTCGCGTTGAGCTGCAGGTTTCGTGAAAAGAGAGCTTTGTGCTTTTGAATTGCAGCTGGGCTAAAGGGTCACGGCCAGAGGCGTCGATGCTGTGTGTGTATGTACATACCAAATACGGGCGACGATCTGATAAAGGGCGTTTATGAATGTTTGTAAATCCTCTGGCGTTGCTTTTTGAAGTTATGGGACGTGACAGCATGCTTTGAACTTGGCAGAAAGTGAGAAACTTTGTGTAAACTGTTGGAAGGACTGTACAGAGACTCGCTCGCACTGTTACACGCTAATGGCTGCTGGGTTTTCAATCAGTGTTGCTTTCATAGAGCATTTAAAAAGATCCCTGAACTTCTTCATTCATTTTCGTTTTGCCAGAAAATTTTTTTAAGGGAGTAGCGTTAACTTCATCTAAATATATATTGTATCTAAATCATCTTTTGTTCAAGCTTTGATTTCATTTAGAAGCTGAATTAATATGCAATAAGTAGTTCAAATGGACTATTACTATTTCAGTTAAAAAAAAAAAAAAAACTTAAAGTTTAGCATCAAGCTTGTTTATTCAGTCAGGAACTTTCAGTAGATCTAAACTAATTTTGTTATGACATACAATATATATTTGTAGTAACGAGGCTTTTTTGCAGTCATTTTTTAGTATCAATATTTTTGTTCTGTCAAAAAGCATCTTTTGTTGGCCTTCACGTGATTAGTTTTTTTTAGACAACCTGTCTGTCTGATGCTGTGGCACTTCACCTGCTCCTCCAAAGCCTGTGTCTTGTAAAATGTCTTTTCCCTATGCTTCACCTTTTTCTGTTGCCCCCTCAGACGACCTTGTGTCACAGGAATGAGATGTTTGGACAGGCATTATCGCACGGCTTTCTCTTCTGGAGTGCTGTTTCAAAGCA
The DNA here is from genome assembly GCA_019740295.1 of Labeo calbasu. Taxonomy (NCBI): domain Eukaryota; kingdom Metazoa; phylum Chordata; class Actinopteri; order Cypriniformes; family Cyprinidae; genus Labeo; species Labeo calbasu. Next base: position 5,478 of record JAHKKF010499908.1, read on the forward strand.
CGGCCAGAGGCATGGAAAAGAGGGAATGCACAAAAAGAAAAAAGGCGGAGGACAAAAAGGCAAAGGAGTCGAGTAGTTTTAGCTTAGCTTTTGGTTTCCAGGCCATTTTTTTTGTGCGTAAGGTGGGATATTGCAGTTTAGTTGTCAACAGAGCACAGAGAAAGAGAGAGGGAGCGAGTGAGCGAGGGGCCACCGCTGAATCTAGTTCTCTATTTTAGGTATGTAGGTCACTATCCTCTGAAGTAGCAGATCTGCACACCTTCTTAATGAGGGCTTCTGAAGTCTTTGTGGCAGATGGTTTATTTTTGGTGCTTTGGTGTGCTATATTAAAGTTTCTTCAGGGCACATCAAGTTGATGGCCAGGCTTTTAAAAAACACAAAGATCTCGTCTCTCGTCTTCTCTCCAGTCCTTGGTTTAGACCAATGTGTCATCTAATTTGAGGTTCATGCTGAGGAAAACTTATTTCTGTTGGGTGAACCCATCAGTCACCTGAGGAAAATGTGTAAATTATATATAAATTACACATCATATATTTGACCCTGGACCATAAAATCAGTCTTAAGTAGCATGGGTATATTTGTAGCAATAGCCAGAAATACATTGTATGAGTCAAAATTATCGATTTTTCTTTTATGCCAAACATCATTAAGATATTAAATAAAGATCATGTTCCATGAAGATATTTTGTACATTTCTTACTGTAAATATATAAAAACTTAATTTTTGATTAGTAATATGCATTGCTAAGAACTTCATCTGGACAACTTTAAAGGTGTTTTTCTCAATATTTAGATTTTTTTTTTGCATCCTCAGATTCCAGATTTTCAAAAAGTTGTATCTCGGCCAAATATCGTCCTGTCCTAACAAACAAGAAAAGCTTATTTATTCAGCTTTCAAATGATGTATAAATCTCAATTTCAAAAAATTTACCCATATGACTGGTTTTGTGGTCAAGGGTCACATATATATATATATATATATATATATATATATATTTTTTTTTTTTTTTTTTGGCTTTCACATACAATTTCTAGTTACTACATTTTCATCTATAGTTACCAAATGATTTTTTAACAGTATTTTAGGAAATATTTATATGAATATATGAGAAACTTTCTCATCTAGTATAGTATAAGTACAGCTCAATGCAGAATAATTATGAAATTGTTGTTAAAGAAATTTTAGGTGAAATACAACACGTCACACCTTAGGAAATTTCATTTTTCCAGTCAGTTCTTGTCTTTTATATCTATATTTATAAATAGGCTGACTGTGGCTTTTTTTATATAGATCTATAGATTGGTTAAACTGTATTATGGCTTTACTGTTTTGTTTTGTCAACTTCTGAGTTGAGATAATAGCCTGTGACCTTTGTGGGCTTCCGTATGTTTGGAAACAGTCATTACTTTAGCAATTCCATTTTGTACCGCTGTAAACTTGAACTGATGCCGTTCTTGTCTCTCGAATGAATCAGTGCTTTCACAAGATTTCTAATATCTTTAATTACGCTGTCTATTTGTTTGGCTCTTGTTTTAGGAAATCTTTAGCTTTTGTCCCCACATTTTTCGGTCTGCGTTTGTTCTGGTCTGCGCTGGAAGTGCTGCAGTTTAGAGGGAACATCGGTTCAGTCCCTAATGAGCAGCGCTGCTCTTAACTTAGTGATTTTGACAGGAAGGAAAGGAACATTATTATTTTGTGTGTGTGCGTGTGTTCTTGTCGCTCTGCTGCGGTTCTAACGGGCTAAAAGGTGGATGCGTACTTGCTCTCGGCTGACAGGCAGAACGCCGAGTGCTGAATGTGTTTAACTGCCTCGCAGGCTGTAAATTTGTCACACTGTCATTTGCCGGGAGGAGAGTGAAAACCGCAGTTTGCCACAGAGCTTTATGAGCTGTGAGTTTCCAGGTGCTGTGTGGTCAGACGGTGCTGGTGATCAGGATCTGGGCCTGAAACATGTTTTTCTGGGTATTAGGTTTCTGCAGAAGCTCATGCTGTAAAGATCAGAACTGGATGCTTCAGGATTGTGCAGCTGAAAAACTTTTTTGACAACTTTTTTAGTTTATTATTTGTTTTTTAAGGTGTTTTGTTCATATTATATATATATATATATACATAATTAAATTAAAATAATTTTATCCAGCTTCTCCAGCTTTGATTCTGTCATCCAGAATTTTAAAAAATTATTTAAGTATTTATTATATTTTTAATATATAAAATATATTTCATATTTAAATCCAGCATTTCTTGGTTTAGCTAAAATAAATCATTTTTATAAAATTTTTGTTTCAATCTAAGATTTTAAGCATCACAGACATTTTGCTCAAAGCTCACATTTTTTCTTGCATTCCCTCAGGCTTTAATTCATTAGTTTAGCCTGATTCTGACACTCCACAAATTATTAGTTTGACTACAGTTGTCAGTGTAAGGGTTTCCAATCCCTGGTTTAATGTGATTTATAGAGGGAAACACACACTCAGACACACACACGCAGGTTTTGTTATCGAAAAAAGGCACTAAGAAGCTTTCGCTCTCTCTGTCTCTCTCTCTCTCACACACACACACACGCACAATTTGTGTCCTGGAGAGCCATAAAAGAGATGATGTCATGTCTGAACTGGAGACTGTGTGTGTTTGCACTGATCCGTTTCTCATTCAGAACCATTGAATGGGCCAGATCTCTCTGAAAGAGGACCAAAAAAAGCTCTGAAATCCCCAGCAGACGGCCTGAAAGTTCCCTATTCTAGTCAAATTTAATTTAACTCAATCTTCTATAAAAATACAGACCACATTTAAGGATTTATACATATTCCAGGAGGATTTATGATGATTGCAAGACTGAAAAATAAAATGGTATGCTATTTATATAAGGAAAGCTTTAACCATAAAAATATTTTATTGTATTATTATGTTTCTTGGAGGTTTTTTTTTTTTTTTTTAAAGCAGGCTTTAAAAAATCTGTCAGTTTACACACATTCTACAAAGAATTTTGGCAAATTGTTTGTGCAGGTGTGATGATTTACTGTGAACTGTTTACTGATATTTTAGTGACCTTTCGGAGTATGTGGATATTACAAAACAAAAGAAACGTGTTTAGTTAATGTTCATGTGACTGATTCATTTCCTACTGATTGGCAGGTGCACAGTGACAGAGCTCTGGAGGTGAAACCCATCTCCTTGCTTTTTACGGCTGCTCAAAGTCCTTGTTTTGTCATTGTTTACTTGTTAAATGTCCAGCAGTCTTTCATTCTTGGCTTTCTGATGTCCTAAAGGGACAGGGTGGGACTGCATTGAGAGCTGCTCTTCATCAAGGGCTTTTGACTGCTGTCTGAAGAGAGGGGAGTATTTCAGACACAAAAGGCAAACACACATATTTAGTGTGAGACAAAGGCTGTCCTGGGCAGCTCAGCGAGGGGTTAAACTCTCCTTTTGTTTGCACGCAATTAGAAGATCACTAGTTTGTCTTGTCCTGTCATCAAGACTTTAGGGTTGAACACTCAAGGAACCTGTCAAGAACGTGATTGGGTCGTATTTCACCACAAAATGTGAAATTAATTGAAGTAGAATCTTAATTTTTTTCATTAGAGTTAAGAACATTTTACAACCAAATAACAAATATGTTTCTATTTCTAAATAGTTACATATGTATAGATAATGGTAGTATTTTTGTGCTGCTTAATTTTTAATTTAAATGAAACCTTTAGTAATTTATTTAAATAAAAATGGATCCAAAAGGGCAAAACGCATAATTACTATAATGAAAATCACCAAAATAAATAAAGTACAATGCCCTTAAGCAATACAGTAATTGGAATTTAGAAAGGTTTGCGTAATTGACATTAAATTAATGTCAAAATGCAAAATATGATTTATTATTCTCTAGATTTTCTGATGAAAATTATGATTCATTCTTAAATACAAAGCTGTTGTATTTCTATTGCTGTACAACTACTGTGTGTATTTAGTTCTTAGGCTGTCTAGCCTTTAATTTTCTTTCTTTTTTGACCTTTTTTAACTACAAAACCTACTTTAAGGTTTGAAATAAGCCTGCTTATGATTTTTTTTATATTCTTTAAATGTCATGTATATTTTTAGATGTTTTTAGGAAAATTCCTCAGAATACAAAGGGATCCTCCCGTTTTGGGGCAGACACAGGGGAATGCATTTACAAAGTGTGTGTGTGTGTGTGTATGTGTTGGACTAAAGCGCCCTTGAGAGGCAGGTTTAGAGGCAATAAAGGGAGATCTGGGAAGTGGAAACTCAATAGCGGCAGGGGCTTGTGTTGCTATTGTGCTCATGAAGTCTCCAGCATCTGTAGACAGCAGCCTGTGAAGTAATGAGTCGTCTAGGTTTATATTGACCGGTCTGGTGCGGTGGCCATGGGGACGATTACATTTGCTATTGAGAGTGAAAGGATTACACATCTAAAATAATTGAAATGCAGGGAATGAATAGATGGAGGTTGAAAATGAGGCTGTCGCTCTGCTAACCAGCCTCCCTCTGTCTCCCTTTCTGATTTTTTTTTTTTTCCACCCTTATGTGACGTCTCAGGAGCAGGACAGTGGAGATTATAGTTTTTTTTTGTTTTTTTTTTCCCTTCCATGTTTTCAAAAGTGCAGGTGTTTTACAAAAAAAAAGCAGAGCTGATTTGACTGTATTGATATAAATTTAAATGAATTAAATCTAAACATTATTATATTATATTATATTATATTATATTATATTATATTATATTATATTATAGATAACACTTTACAATAAGGTTCATTAGTTAACATTCGTTAACTATGTTCGTTAACTAGACGAAAAATTAACAATGCTTGTACAGCATTTATTAATCTTAGTTTGTTAATTTCAGCATTTACTAATGCATTTTTAAAATAAAAAATTTAGCTTGTTAACATTAGTTAATGCACTGTGAACTAATATGAACTAACAATGAACAACTGTATTTTCATTAACAAAGATGAATAAATACTGTAATAAATGTATTGTTCATTGTTTGTTCATGTTAGTTAAAGCATTAACTAACATTAAATAATGGAATCGTATTGTAAAGTGTTACCATATTATATTATATTATTAATAAATATCCAAGTCATTTAGGACTGTACAGTTTTTTTTAAAAAATGTTCATTCAAGCATGATTATTGTTTTGATTTAATAGAACTGATTTTTTAAAATAATGGCCATGTTCTAGATTTCACATTGAAGCTTATATTATATTATTTAGTGTTGTACAATTCTGATAAAAATGTTATTTTAGTCATCTTTAGTCTTATTAATCATATTTTAATTAATATAATTAATTGAAAGAACATCATTTTTACATTTATTTTATTTTTTTATTTTTATATCATAATTTTTATAATTTAAATTACAGGTTATTCATGTCATTTAGGGGCTGTACAACTATATAATAAAAAAAATGTTTTCTTTCATAATTATTATTTTGTTTAATAGAACTATTTTTTTAAAATAATGACCATGTTCTAGCTTTGATATCGAAGATTAACTATATATATATCATTATATTATATTATATATTGATAAAGTACAAGTTATTCATGTCATTTAAGGCTGTACAATTCTGATACAAAAGATGTTATGATTAATATTTTTATGAATAAAATTGAACATAATTTTAGTTTTTTTATCATACTGTTTATAATTGCCATGTCAAAACATGTTTTAAGTTCAAGTTTATGTAACAGGACATAATTAGACATAAATGCAATACTGTAATTGTCACTTTTAATATTCCATCTATACTCTTAAGCTTAATTATTTATTTGATTAATTGTGCAGCTCTAATATCCTTTAAATTGCATGTAAAATTTCTGAATCTGGTAATTGTTCCAGCTGAACATTTTCTGGCTTTACAGTTTAAACATTTTAAAACTGCACAAAATTCGATTCCTCTACTGGTGAAAAACTCTCCACTAGGACGATAAACGAAGGCTTTTTCTCTCTGAGTGGGAACCCGATCTGGGCCGGGACGGGCCTTCAGGGAGCGGGGTTGGGTCTCTGTTTACAGCCTCCGTGATTGGTTTCACTTACGGCCGGCCGGAGAGGCAAACATATGCGTGTGCTCATGAGACAGAAAGCTCTTGAGGGGTCCGCCGGAGCAGAGGGCGAGCGTAACACAGCTGAGGGATTCAGAAGTCTGAACCGGAGCCGTCTGCCAGCAGCCGAGCGCGGTGAACTCTGTGCCCCGGTGTCGGGGGGGACAGAGGGGGACGGGATGCGTTGGTTGAAATCCCCAGACCACGCTGTAATAAGATCAGACCTTAATGGTGGTCAGGGTATATTTGAGATCGGGTCCATATTGGCTCTGTCTGGAGTGTCGGTTGCATAAGTCTGGGCTTTGGGGCAGCAGAGGTTTGAGTGTATCTTTGGAATAACCGAGAGCTGATGTCATGTTGTTATTTTGTGTTTGCGTCCAATGTCGGACCTGTTACACATCAAGGTCAGGAGAATACTCGATGTGGACAGAAACACAATATCAAGGCTTTATTTTTTTTTCTTTTGGAACGGCGTCTTTGGTTCAATCCACAAATGTTATTAATGTTTCCTAGACCACAGAGCTGCCTTTGGGATCCTTTACTGTGATTTAATTAGACATGCTTTGTGTTTCGGAATTCTTGATTGTATCTCATGTTGATGCGTTCGGTCTGCTGGTTACATTTAGAAATTCAGTTTGAATGAAAGAATTCTAAACATTCTAAATAGAATTATTTCACAGGGAACTGCTTAAGGTTCTGAAAGGAAAAGATGTGTTTAGATTTATTTTGTCACAGCATTGTTACGGATTGGCTGATGTCAGTTGCAAAAGTGTTTTTCATTCCTTTTTTTAATTAAACAGCATGCTTATGAAGCATTGTGACTGGTTGATGTTAGCTGCAAATGTGTCTTTCCATCTTTTTTAATTAAACTACATGCTTATGAAGCAGTTCAAGATTTAAGTATATTAAAATTACATATCTCAGCCTTTCTCTCCAATCTGTTAATTTTGTTTAAAAGAAGAATAAAAGAGCATAAACTGGCTGTGCATATATGGTAAAATAACACTATTTCCAATATTTTCATTAAAATAGCTTGTAGTATCAAATTTAATAAGCATGACAATTTCAGCAGCTGTGCAAAAAGCTAAATGGGGAGGCTATTATATTATTTAATAATGTGACTAAGTCAGTTATTCCGCACTACACACACACACACACACACACTTATATAAGGTAAATCTGGACACTTTTAACAGTCAGTTCAATTGCAAAAATTGCCTCAATTTACCTGAATTTGCCCTCTCTATATTGAATGATTGTCTTGGTATATTTTTCTTCTCACTGTGTAGAATAAGTATGTCCTTTGTGTGGTCAGTTTTTCTAGAGAGAATAAAAAAATTGGTAAATGGAGTCAAAGAGAATGTTTAGTCACTAAAGAGTGAATATATGCAGCATTGAATATTATAACAGCATGCTTATGAAGCATTGTGATTGGTTGATTAATTCTGATTAGTTAATGTCAGTTGCAAAGGTGTTTTTCCTTCCTTTTTTAATTATAATGCATGCTTATGAAGCAGTTCAAGATTTGATAAGTATATTAAAGTTACATATTCTATCACCTATCTGTTCATTTTAATTAAAAAGACCAATAAAAGAACTGGTTGTGCATATATGGTAAAATTACACTATTTCCAATATATTCATTAAAATAACTTAAAAACTAATATCTAGTTTTTAATAAGCATGTGCAAAAAACTGAATGGGGTGGCTATTGTATTATTTAATATTGTGAGTAAGTCAGTTATTCCTCATTACACACACACACACACACACACACACACACACACACACACACACACACACACACTCTCTCTTATATAAGGTGAATCTGGCCGCTTTCGACAGTCAGTTCAATTTCAAAAATTGCCTCAATTTACCTGAATTTGCCCTCTCTATATTGAATGATTAGCTTGGTATATTTGTCTTCTCACTGTGTAGAGTAATAAGTATGTCCTATGTGTGGTGAATTTTTCTAGAGAGAATTTAAAAAATTGTTAAACAGAGGCAAAGAGAATGTTTGGTCGAATAAATGTGACCCTGAACCACAAAACCAGTGATAAGGGTAATTAGAAATTCTGATTTATAATAATAATAAATATTATTACATAAATAAGCTTTCCACTGATGTATGGTATGTTAGGATTGGAAAATATTTGGCCGAGATACAACTATTTGAAAATCTAGTATCTATGAGTGCAAAAAGGTCAAAAAATACTGAGATAATTACCTTAAAGTTGTCCAAATGAAGTTCTTAGCAATGCATATTACTAATCCAAAAATAAATTTTGATATATTTACGGTAGAAAATTTACAGAATATCTTAATAGAACATGATATTTACTTCTGTAAAGTATCTAAATCTAAATCTAGAATTTTGACCCATACAATGCTGCTCTGTGGTCCAGGATCACAAATATATAGCAGTAAATATTGGGGCTTATTATACTCTCACTGTATGACGGATACTGAAGTATTTATGTATATGAATATGTCAGTAAAAGAGATAAAGTAGGTTTGTTTGTTTGTTTCAATAATTGCTTTCCTTTTAAAAACAAAAAACTAAATCAAACTAAATATAAACATAAATCAGGAGATATCATAAAATTCTAGTGTTTTTATGTAAAACTAATTATATGCTGTTTTTACATTTAAATTTAGATTTCTTGCTCTGGTGTTTGAATTCTGTTGTACGAGCTCCGTGTGTGTGTGTGTGTGTGTAAGGTGTAAATCCTTGTTGTAATGGCATTCGGGCAGCTTGTCTTCTCCTATTTTTCAGTTCAGTTTTTTGGAACGGAGCATCCTGCTCTGTTCTGTTCCCGTCCCGTTCTGGATGAGCTCCTCTCTGTGGGTCCACCTTAAAGAGCACAGACTATGTCTGTTTCTTTTTTTTAATTTATCTCTCCATCCCGTGTTTCCGGGTCTATAAACGTTGACGTTGCGTCACAGGAAATGAGGTGTGTTTCGTAAAACCCGGATGAGCCCACCAGATCTGTGATGGGTGGAATATTAATCGTGTGTGTTTGTGTTTGCACATGCGTGTGCTCATATGTGCACACGTGTGTGTGTGTGTGTGTTCGGGTCGCCAAGCTGCTCTGCTTGACATTGGGGTTGACCCGTGTGCGGCAGGCTTACATATGGCGGAGGTGTTGTTTAAGAGAGGGGGCTCTATTCTATATGAAGAGACACAAGGCAAAGAGGAATTTTTTGTTTCTTTTTTTTCCACCCTCAGTCCCTCTGTTGACTTCCACTCTGACAGGATCTTGCACTTTCAGGCGCTGATGTTATGAAGCATTCAGATGGTAATGAGGGCTGAGAGAGGGGGGCAGATTCTCACATAAACTTGATTTGTCCATGAATAGCAGCTTGTGTTTGTCCTGACCTCTCCACTGCCCGGAGACACCAACCACCCCGACCCGTTCAGATTCCCGACACGCACACACACATTCTCTCTTTCTCTCCCTCACACACACATACAGCTTAGCATTGTCAAAGACAGACCACAATTCTCCTCTTTTAATATATGTGTTTCTTTGTGGGATTTGATGAGGATTCATATGTTTTGGCTTTGTTTGTTTTCAGATTGTTGTGCCGTCACTCTTGTGGTCTTAATTAATTGGTTGCTTCTTTTTTTAAAATCGTTCCCTTATTCTGAGAGACAGTGGGACTTTAACATAAAATACTAAAGATTTTATATTATAAATTATTAATTGAAATAATAAATAATTTTATTAAAGAGTAATTGATTGTTACATATCAATTTGCATATTTTATTGACATTTACAGTGAGACTTAAATTAAACTTATTTAATAAATAAATGTCATTTAGAATTTATAAAATAATATTTCAATTTTTTTTACTATTTTTTTATAAAACTAATTTTAAAATATTTACAATAAAGGAATAATAAATAGGTAAAGGGGTTCACTTTTGAGTTATTATGTTCTATTTATTTAAACCATTCCAAACAATTCTGATATAGAAGAAACAAAATGAATTTCATTGGCAGTTTCTTTTCTTTCTGCCTTAGGCACAAATAGTGTTCCAGAATATAAAATGTTCCCTCAGGCTTTTTTTTTTTGAATAATAACATTTGTCCTAGTCGAAATCTTTCTCCGATCGGCTCTGGTCTGCCACGTCACATTACATTTCCTGATTATGTGTTAATCAGAGTCCTCTCACACGAACACACACAGTTAGACGTTTTATTGTCTTACTTTGGTTTTTCCCTTCTAATGGTTCTCATTATCACAGTTAGTAGCTTCCTGTCTGTTAAACTCATGATCTGTTTAGTCCATCAGTTTTCTCCTTTAGAAGCTTTTGTACATCTCTTTTATTTTGAAAATCATCTGAAATTCTTGTAATATTTTTAAGATTTTTTTCAAAATGAACAGTGTTGATGGTTTACATGGTTTATACATTTTGTACAATTAGATTTTCGATATTGTAAAACCTACTTTCTTTTAATGTATTCATAATTTGTGTGACATCATTTATATGTATTTTTGTGCTAAATTGAGCACATTTGGCTTGAAAAAGTATGTATCAAGAGGCATTTGTAATATATTTGTGGTTTTGTTTTTTAGTATGTCCTTTCTCAGCGATGCTCAGACTGCTTATTGTTTCTCGGTAAATTTGCCAAGGGCCGAACCAGACATTATTCGGCAGGTCAGGACTGCGAGTGACCTCAAACGCCCATCTCATTTTTTACGTCTGACCTATATCCTGCGACACCCTGTATATAGACAGTGAAGTGAAATCACTGGAATTTCCCTTTAAATATGACTGACATCATGTGTCTTTTGGCAGATGGTATCTGGGTTGCGTCACTTTTTGGGTCCAAAAAAAACATTAAATGAGTCAGAAAACGCAGACGTCATTTTGTGTGTGTGTGTGTGTGTGTGTATCTCAAGGGAGAGACCTGTGTTAGAGCGTTACTTCGTCCTTAAAACGTGGGTGTTTAGACACTCCAGGAGCTTGAGCGTCCCGCTGTCTTGCAGACGAGCGTTTACTGCTCTGCACATAATTAAAAGCTCTTTGTGCTGTAATGATAGGTCTGCTCTTTTGTTCCTGTTAAGCTGATCTGAGATCAGGAATGTGGGGGCTTTATCATCTCGGCTTTAGATTTGCTCGCACTTTCCTGTCAATATGATCGGGGAAGCTAATATATGTGTTTTTGCGTGTAATTTGCAATAAATCTTTTCATTAGAAAATGCTTGATGGTAAAACACTTGAAAAAGTTGACAGCAGTAATGGGTAATAAAGCTGTTAATTAGCTATTGTGTGCCGTTAAGTTAACAATAGGGTCGTTTTACAATGCATTAAAGAACAATGAGTCTGCCGCGGCAGTGTCTGAAAGCCGGTGAGTGTATGTTTGACCTGTAGGGGGTGGGAGGGCTTCTAAATGTCAAACAAGAGAGCTTTATAAAGTGAAGGAGAAGCCGAGGGGCTCTAAATATGTTGCCCCTTTCCAGCCCAAACAGACAGGATATATTCAGTTGTTCTTATGGATGCTATAAGCATCCAATGCATTTTTAATGCATTTTTATATTACATAATTTAATATTAATATTATGTATTACATCCTTTTATATTATATAAAAATTAGGCAAGTTAATTTTAAATATTTTTTAATATTAATTGCAATTTATGTAAAAAAAAAAAAATATGATTTGCAATTTACGTTGGCAAACCAAATTTGATATTTTTCTATTTTAATGACAATTTTAATGTAGTTTAGTATTTGATATTACATTTAATATTAATAATTTCTATATTAATTAATTGCTTTGCAGGTTCATTTTTTGGTGAAAAATCCGGAATAGGCTTTTTAATGGCAGGTTCTGGTTATAAGCATACTTTCATTACGGTCAATGCATTTTTAATGCATTTTTATATTACATAATATAATGCTAATATTACATATTACATACTTAACATTAATATATAAAATTTATCTGAAATATTTTTAAATGTGAATTTCAGTTTGTTAAATATGAATTGCAATTTATGTTGGCAAAACAAATGTAATATTTTTGTATTTTAATGATAATTTTAACATTGCATTAATTATTATTAATTTTGATATTAATGAATTGCTTTACAGGTTAATTTTTGCTGAAAATTCCATAATAGGCTTTTTAATGGCAGGTTCTGGTTAGCATGTGTTAAATTAATTTTTTGTTTTTCTGGGCAATCATAAATAGCTTTTTTTCTTTTTGGTTTGTAGTTAAGACTTCTTCCTAGTTAAGCGATGTGTGGCTATACCAATTTTTGACTGTCAAAAATAATTCTAAAGACAAAAGACAGTGACAACTAACCCCAGCTGTTTGTTATTTGTCAGGGTTGATTATTTCAGCAGGTAGTTAACAACCTAAACTGTGAACTAACATAAAACCATAGACTCTTACTGTTTGTAGCAGTTTTATGGCGCCATTTAAAATGTCTCACTTTGACGGTCTGTCTCTCTGTCCTCTCGCCGCTCCATTTAATCAGTTTTGTCCTGGTGTCATTCAGTTACGGCACAGACGTGATGGATGAATGACATCCCGTATAAAGATGTAGATCAGGGATTATTTTGGTCTGATTGATTTTAAGAAAAGCTGATGGATTTAGCTGTTTTTTAAATTCTCATTATATCTTTCGTTTCATTTCCAGCTATCTTTCCACAAATGAGTTTCTGCCAAATAGGCTCTTTGCAGAGTTAAACTTGAATGTGTTTCTGGTCTGAATGGTTGTGGTTGTGTCGGCGTGTGCTCATGTGGGTTCAGTGGCTCTCTGGAAGAGATTAAACTCTCCGTCTCCACGCTGCCGGAGTGTGTTTTCTGCTGTCTTTCCCACCCAGGTGGATCTCTGCATGTGGTCTTCCTGAACGGCCCATTTATTTCTCACAAACTAGCAGGAGAATTCAACTTTACATCTCGCTTTATCCATTTTAAGCTTAACCTTCACTGTATGCAACATTATTTACACACTGAGAATGATTAAACATTTTAAAACAGTGAGTAGATGTTCACACAGATATAAAAATATATATATAATATTCATTAAGAAGATCCTGTTCTTAAATATTTTGGCTTGTTCAGAAAATAGAAAAGAGCATGCAATGTGTTTTAAATGCATGTATGAGTGACATTTTAAATAATGAGATCCCTTAGGATTTGCTGTATATTTTTGTTATTATAATTCAAAAATATTTAAAATAGAAATATTGTTTTCCTCCCTACAGTTTACTTAAATATACACACAGATTCAGTGTTTGCTGTTGAACTTGCATAGCTGATTTAATCATTAAACATGCATTTTTATACTATTTTATAATTGCTCTTTAAAAATAATAATCAGCATTGTTTTTACTGTTATTTATATTATTATATACATATATACATATATATATATATATATATATATATATATGTATATGTATTAGAAAATTATATTGTTGTACTATATGTTCAAATGTTATTATAGATTACTGTAAAGTAAAATTGTCTGAAATGCAAATTTGTAATTGTACAATATATATTTTTGTACAATATATAATTGTACAAAATTATATTTTTGTTTTAGCGTATTCTGCAATATTTGCAAACCTGAATCAAATAATTGGGTTGCTGCATATAGAAAATGTAAAGGTTTGCAATGCTTATTAATAAGATCCACAGTATGTCTGCAAGGCAAAACCTTTTCAATTATCTGATGAATCACCTTTTAGAAACAGATTTTATATAAAAGAGCTCTTTTTAATGCAATTCTGCTGTCATATCTGAGGGAGCTGCAGTAAAATTGTCCTTCTCTTTATTCGTAGTGCGTGTCTCTTCCTATAGCAGAACCCCTTTTTTTTTTTTTCCTTTCTGCTTTTATGCCATTGATTTTCTGCGTTCTGACAACAATGACATTGTCTTCTCACTTGGCTGATCTCTTTCCTTCCTTCGCCTTTGAATTTGCTCCCTTTCTGCTGTGGTTTTGTCCGTCCTCCACGTCTCTGCGTCAGATGGACAGCGAGTCTTTCGTCTCTGTGTGTCTAAATCATTTGAATAAGAACAGAGAAAGATACATGGATCTTTAAAAGTGCATTTCACTGCTGACTTTTTAAAATTCTTTGAAGTGGAATGCAACCCAGAAATTTGTTTTTAAAAGAAAGCTTAAAATGATGTGATGACATTTAAGTATTTCTTCAAAGTGTCAATGATTATTTAATATAATGAAATGATATATTTTATAAAATAGTAACATATCTATATATTTTTTTAATAAGATGTTTTATTTGAAATTGTTAGAATTGTTAGAATTTGTGAAAATCAGTGCAGTGACATTGTTAATTAAAATGTAATTCTTGTTTCTAGATTTAGGTCTTAAAATCCGGTGGTTAAAAAAAAACCTGAAAAAGGAAACATTTATACAGAATTAAAAATTGTACATTTTTATGCTTTATAAGCTTTTGCATGCATTTCTGGTCTGTGTTTCATATGAATGAGGATGTTTTAATATCAGATTGAGACTTACATTTGAATGGTAATTTATTTTTTATATTTATTGTTAAATAGATTTACACTGTGTGTGTGTGTGTGTGTGTCTGCTGTCCTTGACAGCAAAAAATCATTTAAGACGAGCCAGCTTCATAAATACAGACCTTTCATATTTAGTTTGAAAATGTTTTAATTAATTTTGGCATTAGTTAATGAAGTATTAGTTGAAATTTATCTGTCAGATTAATCTGGATGTACGTGCAGTTTAAATTAAAATTCCCTCTTTTTGATGTCAATTAATTTTACAGGTGAATATACTTGTGGCAACATGTTACGTGACTCAGTTGGACTGTTTAAATCTCACAGTTTTAAAAGTACTACTTGGGCATTTTTTTTGTCTTATTGTTATTGTTTTTATTTTCTTACTGGCATTATTTTTAATTGCCTCTTTAGCTTAAGATGAGTAGTAAAGACAATAGGATTTAAAAATACAATTAAAAATGCTTTTTAATACTTTGAAAAAGGATCATTTTAAATCTGTAGGAAAATGAGTGATCATTAAATGAAATTAGAAATGAGGAAGGAGCAGTCAAGTCTGACCAGAAGAAAAAAAAAATGCTGGCTAAGCTAAGTGTTTCACACATGCACCGACAGAAGGTTCGATATGCATTCGATCGATGAATGAAAAGGCACAATGGCAAAATCGGACGGGCTTCTTTTCAAATCCACGTCCCCAGCGTTCCCCGCAGTCTGCAGTTCCACGGCAGGCAGAGAGCAAGGGTTACATCAAGGCTGCTCTGTGGACCGTGCAAACAAGTCTAGACCAATGACCTGCTGAATAGCTCCCTTTGAAGAGCACGCAAGTTCGGTCGGGATGAAGAGAAATTGAGGCGGACCCTCTTTTGAGTGTGGAGCAGCCCGTGGCCGCTGGGAGGTAAGGGGCAGGGGAGAGCGACAGCATCTGCTTCCATGGTTACTGGCCGGGCATGGAGACCTCGCTATTGTGGAGAATCGGTTCTCATGCTCCCACCAAGGAAGTGTCACGCATTTTAAGAGCGGCCGGTCCGGGACGCTCTCTTCATCGGCCAGGCGCTTTTTCTTCCCGACTGTAATCAAACTATAGCACATGGCAGCTTAGAAGACGCGACAAACCGAGGGAGGGGTGGGAGCGGAGAGGAAGAGATTTTGTCACATGATTGCAAATCAAAACCTTATTTCGGAGTAAGATATTTGGAGCGGGATTTCTGTCTGAGGCTGATCCGGAGGGGGTGGGGGGTCCGCCTCACGTTGTGATGATGGATTGCCGTAGAAAGGGCCAAAGGTCAAGGTTTATATTGTGAAGTCGGGGGTCTTTTGTTGTGTGAGGGTCATATTTATGTAATTTGATTTCATTGCGGTTCTTTTGATTCTTACCAAAGATTTCTTATTGAGTCTTAAAAGATCTTAAAGACCTAAAATTCTTTTTTATCTGTAATGTAATTTATAAGGCATTTATTTGCGTATTATGGAAAGCAAGGCGATGCTGGGTGTATGTGGACGGGTTTGCTGTTTGTGTTTCTGTGGGGGTTGTGGTGGAACGCTGAATTTGGCCGTGCAGCTGACGCCTGCCCTCCCAGTGAGAACACAGAGGGGCCAGATGGCAGCAGTCTACCGAGGGTTCAGAGCAGAGGATTTGCCGGGGGATCGTGGGAAAGTCTTAGGCTGAGTTCACCTGCTCAAAGAGCAGCATCAGGATTAACACCAGCCCAGATTTAACCCGCGGTCCTGAACACAAATAGATAATCAGAACCCTGGAATAGATATGTCTCATTTACTCTCCATTTGAAATTGTGGTACCTGGATTTTTTTTTTTTTTGTAAAAAAATGTATTGTGAAAATACATCTGATGACTCACATTAATGTTGTGAAGATTTAAGATGCATTATTCATAATGTATGTTATAATGTATTACATTTTTTCATAAATAATTGTAACCAAAGTTAAAATGCATTATAACATTTGCAGATTCTAAAATTGGTTGTCATTTGTTTTAATGCGTTATACTTTGAACATACTTTTTAAATGAATAGATATGTATTATTATGTGGTTTACAAGGCATAATTACTGCATTAAAAATACATTTGTAATGCAGTATACATAAAAGCTTTACGTAATGTGTACCATTATTATAAACAGTGATTGTTGTTGTTATTATTATTATTATTATTATTATTATAGTAATTACATTCAGTAATTCAAATAGTGTGTAATGCATGTCTAACAGATTTGTTCTAGAACTAGATACATTTTATCTATAATTTTAGATCTACATTATGTGCATATATAATATATGACATGCTTAACAAATATAGTTATCTTTTTAGATATTTCTGATATATAAACTGAAAACAGTATGTAGGTTTTATATAGTGTGTATTTATTTTTTCTGGCATTTTCTGACATTAATGTGGATGTTGAAAATACTTTAATGCTTGAATTGTAATAGATTTTTCTTTTTCTTTTTCTAGATTTTGTGTGTGTGTGTGTGAACAGAATGCAGCAGACAAAAACGTCATTTAAATCATGCCTACTTTCCATGTTTATACATACAAACTATTTGTGTTTAATGAGAACATTTAAAAAAAAAAAAAAGAATTTTGGCAATAATTGAACTTTTGTAAATGCAATCGTAAGGTTGATCTGGTAGCATATTACTTATATGTGTCCCCCAAACAAATGCACTGTTTTTAAAGTCAAAGAATCAAGATGTAGAACTATGGCGACATGATTGTCATTTAGTTGTTTTTTTTTTTATTTATGATATTATCTACCAGGTAGCTAGAAATGATGGAATATCACAGCCATTTGTTACGATAAAAAATGACAATTCAGTCATCATTTGCACACCCTAAACTCATTCAACTTTAGTACACAAAAAGATATAGTGCATTTGTCTAAGCTGCTTTTTTATTAAACTTAATTTTGATTTCAGTCTGTTTCTCACACTACACTATAATGTGGTTTCAGAAGACAAAGTACTGCTTTTGTCATGCTTTTCTGATCCTTTGTGGAGCTTGACAGTCCCTGTCTCACTTTAACTGTATGGAAAAGAGCAGCTCAGACATTTTGCTGAACATCTTCTTGTCATACGTATGGTTGAGGGTGATTGATTGATGACAGAATTTTCATTTTTGATCAAACTGGCCCTTTAAAAGCCAGATGTGCTGATTTGCTGTCCTGCCTCAACCTGAAATTAAGTGTCTGTTTGATTGCACCATAAACCTAAATGAGATTTGTGGTATTGTCAGAAGCATGGTTCAATATTCAATTACAATCACATTTTGAATATTTAAACAGATGGGAAAATCTAACATGTTGTTAAAGGTTTGCATAAAATGTCTGGCGGCAGGTCCATTAGCTGTTTGTGTTGCGATCGTGGATAGCGGCGTTTAAAAACACAACAAGCCATCAGTCGTCGGACTAAAGAGACACAAGGACGTGTCTTGTGTTCAGTCTCATGCTGAAGCTGATTTCTTCAGCCGTTCCTCCCGGTTCTCGGTCGTTCTTCAGCGTGAGAGGTGGATCTTGGCGTGCAGTCAGGAATTTGGGCCAAAAGGGATTTGAGGTGAAGACAGAGAGTGCTCTGTTAGCAGAGCCACGTGAGGACATTCATCTTTGTGTGTTTGGTCCAAGTCCCTCATGTTTCATAAAAGCAGCTGAACGCAGGAGCCGTGACGGGGCGTTTGCCTGCTGACAGCACAGGGGCATCGTGGGTCAGACTCAAGAGCTCTCCAGCAGCTGAGAGATCAAACACTTCCACATGATGCTGAGTAATGATGTACTGCTCGACTTACACTTTGAACTCTGGGAATGTTTAAGAAGCCTCTCTTGAGTTGTGACATACGAGCGTTAGGTTTGTTTGACTGCTGCTGTAGTTGATGATTCTAGTTTTCACTGTCAAGAAAGTTTGTTGACACAAATCAGTGTGGAGAGTTTTTGTTTTCCTTGAAATATTAACATTTTTATTTGTTCCCTTTGAAATGGCATTCCTCTTGTTGGAGTTGAGCCTGAGTTTGTCTAGAGCGTTTCAGCGAGCACCACTAGAGTGTTAGGACCAGGCACAACATGGAAGGTTTCCAGCGTTAAGCAATTTGTCTGTCCACACTGCAGGGTTATGCAAAACTCTGAACTAAGATATTGGCCGTCTTTCAATTCATATAAATTGGAATTGGCCACACATCACAGGAAGTAAAATTGGAATCGATCTATCATTCTGTCTGTCATTCTATCCATTGTTATATCCATCATTATATCTGTTTCATTGTTTCATCTGTTATTGATCCATCTGGTTATCTATCTATCTATCTATCTATCTATCTATCTATCTATCTATCTATCTATCTATCTATCTATCTATCTATCTATCTATCT
>JAHKKF010499916.1:0-11110 GCA_019740295.1 Labeo calbasu
TCATTATGTTGCTTTGTGGTTGCTAGGGTGTTCTAAACATTTAATTGCATTGTTTTGTGATTGCTAGGGTGTTCTGAACGTTTTATTATGTTGCTTTGCGGTTGCTAGAGTGTTCTGAGTGTTCACTGCATTGCTTTGTAGTTGCTAGGGTGTTCTGAGTGTTTTGCTGTTGCTAGGGTGTTCTGAGTGTTTCATTATGTTGCTTTGCGGTTGCTAGGGTGTTCTGAGTTTTGCTGTTGCTAAGGTGTTTTGAGTGTTTCATTATGTTGCTTTGTGGTTGCTAGGGTGTTCTATGGGTTTGTTGCATTGCTTTGCAATTGCTAGGGTGTTATGAACATTTCATTGTGTTGCTTTGTGGTTGCTAGGGTGTTCTGAGTTGTTTTCATTTTGTGACTTTGTAGTTGCTAACCACTTTCCATACATTGCTAGGGTGTTTAGGTGCATACTCATTAACTTAAAAAATATCACCCTCAAGTCTCTGATATTTGATACAATATTTTAGTCTCTAGATATGACTCAGGTCTGTCCTTTAAATAATTTTTTGCCTGTTTCACCATCTGCAAGGCTAAAATTGTCCAAACGCTCCAAAAAGTAACAGCACATCTCTCCCCAGCAACTCTCACTATTTGAGGTATCATTAATGTTCACAGCACAAATGTTCGTGTTACTTTTCCTTGCTACTTTCATCTTAAATTGTATCTGTTATTCTAGCTGACTGTTCAGCGCCATATGCCTGAATACACTTTTCAAGCAACTGCTTGTTTTGTGTTAAACCCTGTTGTTTTTTCCCTGATAGTTCTCATCAGAGTTTCCACCAGAGGCACCTAAGAAATAATGAGGGCCTTTGTTTGGGACAAGCCTCGCAGGGTGTTTTGAAGAATCATTATAGAACGGTAAATTAGAATTTCAAACTTGCTGACACAGTCCCCTGGTCGATTCGTGATTTGGGGAGAGCAACAGGAAAATGAATACAGGAGGCTGAAGCATCTCTTGCACATAATTACGGTTAGGGCGAGCGCTTTCCTGATGTACTCGCGTCTGTCTTCTATTCATTGCTGATCTAAATGGGATAATCTGGTCCGCTTCTATTGCTGCAGAGCCGTCGCATTCACGATTCACGAGCCTGCACTGCAACACTGAATTGAATTAATTTGCTTCCCCAACTGAGGTGGCAAGGGGTTGAAAAGATCTGAGCAGAGAGCAAGCTTGGAAGTGTACATGAATTGATGTGTTTGTCGGAAGTAGGATGGAAGTGACAGGACAAGGGTGAGTGGGACTAAAGGGTAGTGTGTGTACGGTAGCAAGTATGAAAGAGGAGGGAAGAGTTATGGAAGAGAGATCATAGAGAACGAATGCGAGTGTTTGAGGGTGAGTGAATGAGGGAGAGAGAGAGGGAAGGGGGAGGTTTCCTAAGTGCTTAAGCATCAGTGACTGATAGAGGACAACATTGCAAGAGAGGTGTTGAGCATGCATCCGTCTCCACTGTTATCTGAGCGAGCTCAGATGGGGTAGGAGATACGCTGCACGGTACGGGGGCACAGTGGGAAAAGCCTGGCAACTCTGCGGAAGCTTTTTATAGACATATGGAGCAGCAATAAGTCCAAACGGCATCATTTCTGGACCCAAGCCACAAAAGCCAAGAGAAGACAAGCTATACTGAAATTCTGGTGTGGGCTAGCTGAACTGGATGTCCGGAACTCTCTTTGTCTCCGGGTGATGGTTCTTCATAGCAGTGTCTGTCAGGATTGCCTCTGAGGGAAGCAATTTTTGGCTCGTCCTCCCAGGTGTCACATCGGATGTGTTCTTTTTCTGTCAGCACGATTGGCAGTGTAACTTGTTCTCACTATTCTCAGTGCACTTTTTGGATACATGTATTCTTCACATCAAATCCTGATGGATCCTGATCTGAAGGCTTTCTCATCAATGGAAAATACACTTTATTCTATATGTTTTTGAATAAGCGGGGTTGCGATGGAGGATGCATACGTAGATTTGGAGAATCAGTACAAAGATTGACAGATGTCCCACATAAGGCAGTAGACTGACTTTTGGTATGTCACAAACCTCTCAAAATAGAAGCTCAAAAGGGTGTTTATTTATTTATTTATTTGCTGGCTGTCTTAAGAACAAAGCTTCTTTCATGCCAAAAATGATACCATTTGATTTAATTTTAACATCATACGGAAAAGATCAAAGCTTTGCCGAGAACTGTTTGTTCCAGTGCTGAAACTTTTCCAATTTTCTTGATGCCCTCTTTCTTTTTGAAACTTTTCCTTTTGAATTTACTGAGAGATTCTAGATGTTCCTGGACTGATTTCAAAGTTTCCTAACATCAGCAAACAACTATGCTAAGACCAGAGAATGGGTCTTTCATTCAGATAGGATCAAACAACACTGTGGTGGGCTTCAGACATGAAGCCCAGTGTCCTGTCCCCTCCTGGCTGCCGCTGCTGCTGTCGTCCCCATGTGAAGGATGTTTCACGGCACAGCGCTAGGACCGTTTGAACCGAGCCAGAGCCCTGACCGGAGAGCAGAGATCCGCAGGCACATTAAGATGGTCATGGAACAGCTGGAGGAAGTTCTTGCTGAGCTCAAGGACGTGGCGAAAGAGCTCCGGGAGGTAAAGCACACATTATAAGCCTGCTTTGAAGGTTAAGAGAGTGATTTGTTAGAAGGCACAGTCTGATGGGGAGATCTAGGAAGGGAAAGGTTGGAGGTTTTAACCCAAGGATGTCCTGGAGGACCAATGTCTTTCAGAGTTTGGCTCCAACCTACCCTAAACCCACTTTCCTGGAAGTCTTTGATTTGCTGGTTCAGGTGAGTTCGATTAGGATTGCCAATCACTGCAGAATAATGGGCCTCCAGGAGCAGGATTGGACATCCCTGTAAGATTTATATTTTTGCCTTTACTGAGAAAGGATAGTATTCACAAGGGGTGTCCAAACTAGTTTCTGAACGGCCACTGCCCTGCAGAGTTTCACTCCAACCTGCAAACACACTTGGCTGGAAGATTCTAGTAATTCTTCAGACCTTGATTTGCTGGTTCAGGTGTGTTCAATTAGGATAGCTAATCGCTGCAGGATAGCAGTCTTCCAGGAGCAAGATTTGACATCCCTGTAAGATTTTTATTGAAAAAGGTTAATATACACCAGAATTGTCCAAACTCGGTCCTGAAGGGCTGGCGTCCTGCAGAGTTTAGCTCCAGTTTGCCTCAACACACTTGTCTGGAAGTTTCTAGTATACCTAGTAGGACCTTGACTAGCTGGTTCAGGTGTGTTTAATTGGGGTTGCAGCTAAACTCTGCAGGACACTGGCCCTCCAGGACCAAATCTAGACACCCCTAGTACATACTGACATGAAGCAAAGCGGGAGAAAGATGGGGACGAGATCAGAAATCCAGAGGTGAGACTTGAACTTGAGTCACTCAAAGTGTAACCGTGCAACATGTCAGAGCGCTGCTTCTAAGGCTGTTGGCTCCAACAGGACAAATCTTTTTAACCCCACAAAGGGCAATATACAAGCTACCACCATTGCATTCTTAAACAAGGCAAGACCCGAAAGATACTCAAGTATGCAAATGCTTCTAGCTATGCATGACTGATTTCATATATGAAAGAGAAAGTGACATGTAGCCAAGTATGGTGTCCCATACTTGGAATTTGTGCTCTGCATTTGTCCCATCCAAGTGTGGCACCCGGGGAGCAGTTGAGGGTTCGGTGCCTTGCTCAAGGGTCTCACCTCAGTTGTGGTATTGAGGGTAGAAGAGAGTGGTGGTCATTCATTCCCTCCACCTACAATCCCTGCCGGTACAAAGACTTGAGCCCACAACCTTTGGGTTACAAGTCTGTAACAACTCGAACCATTAGGCCACGACTGCCTTATTAGCTGCGTTTCCATCATCTTTCAAATTGAAAATACGCCTAATGGAAACATGTACATTTTGCAAAAACTCCCATTTATCGCAAACATTTTTATGCTCGCATATGGTTTTTCAGGCAATTTCGAAAAAGGAATATTTCACAAAACTGCAATGTAAACGGCTTTTTCGCATTTACAGGTCACCCTATGTACATAAGTCACATGATCACTCTTTAATGTACTATAAACTCAAAAAAAAAAACACCTTGTATGTGGCCGCTTACACAAGCATAGACTACACAGTGCTTGAATAAGAGGTTTTCCTTGTCATTAAAGCTTGGATAACCCCTCATTTACACAAGTCTGTGGAGCTGATCGTGGCCACTCTAGTCAATGCTTATGCTTATACCAGGCACTCCGCGGCTCGTTTTAGTTTCTGCAGCTCTCAGAGCTGCTTCTGTACAGACAAATCTGTACATTAAATCTCCTACGATTAAAATTAATGACTAGTGCGGTGGCGGTGACATACATAACCCTACCAACATCTATCGCCATGACTTGTTGTGAGAGGAAAAAATTATGTTTTAGTCGCATAACACTAAATATTTTGGATATTCTATGGTGCCCGTGAGTTTGAACTTCCAAAATGCAGTTTAGCTTCAAAGGGCTCTAAACGATCCCAGCTGAGTAAGAAGTTGGAAAACGCTAGACGATTGGTCATTTTCTAAACAAACTGACAATTTATATACTTTTTAACCTCAAATGCTCATCTTGTCTAGCTCTGCGTGAACTCTGTGTATTCCAGTTCAAGACTGTTACGGTAGGTCAAAAACTCCCATCTCGTTTTTTCCTTCAACTTCAAAATCATCCTACGTTGCTGCAGAAGTACCATCCCAGTGTTTACAAAGTGAACGTGCAAAGAAGATCAAACGGCCTTTTCAAAAAAAAGTAAAACAGCAATGTAGAATGATTTTGAAGTTGGAGAAGAAAATAACATGGGAGTTTTTTGAGACACCCTAACTGTCTCGAACTGGAATACACAGAGTTCACACCGAGCTAGACAAGACAAGCATTTGAAGTTAAAAAGTATATAAATTAAACTAGATAAGACCCTTCTTCCTTGGCTGGGAGCCCTTTGAAGCTGCATTTAAACTGCATTTTGGAAGTTTAACCTCGCTGACATCATTGAAGTCCACTATATAGAGAGAAATCCTGAAATGTTTTCCTCAAAAAACAACACTTTGTTTACAACTGAAGAAAGACATTAAGATCTTGGATGACAAGGGGGTGAGTAAATTATCTGTAAATTTTTGTTCTGGAAATGAACTTCTCGTTTAATGGAAACCGTTATTTTACAACAGTGTTTTATCAACATTTAGAAAACATCGCAAAAGTTTTGCTGAAATCTGTAAAGGAAATGCACCTAGTGTTGCATTCCGAAATTTGCTCAAAGCAATTCATAGCACAACGCAAGACTCTATTAGAATTGTCAAAGTTGCTGTACCATTGTAAAAAATGACACCCAAAGTTACCTACACACTCTGTTGGTAACTTTATGTCCACTTTTTGTACTAGGAATGTTACCCTCTCAGTAACCCAAGAATGATAGGACTACAATCTTGCAATGCATTTGTGTTAACGTTTGTACTTTCATAGAGTTCTGGCCTAAATGTGACTACTGACTAACTATACAAAAACCAATAGACACAAAGACAGCGGGCACTTTCATAAACATACACAAGGTCACAAACACATTCGTGCCCCTGTGATACGTCCACCTAGCGGCTGTTTACTGGACAGCTTGTCACCCAAACAGCAACCAACAGATAGATTAACAAGGAGAAGGACTTGCAGGATGACACCCCCATACAAGCAAGATGTCATCTGTGATGCCTAATTATCACCCGGCGAATCAGACAATGGGCCGGCATGCACATCTGATTTCCTCATCTTCTCACCTGTCAACGTCTCATCTCTTTTGCGGTTATCTCCCTTT
The DNA here is from genome assembly GCA_019740295.1 of Labeo calbasu. Lineage (NCBI taxonomy): Eukaryota > Metazoa > Chordata > Actinopteri > Cypriniformes > Cyprinidae > Labeo > Labeo calbasu. The sequence goes on from JAHKKF010499916.1 coordinate 5,855, forward strand.
GTGCTGGGCGACTGCTTTCAGCATTATGTGAGAGGACATCTCCTTAATTAATCTCTTTCCTCGGGTGGATATCTATCTGCCTCATTACTGTCACCGAGTCTATGAGTGGCCCAGACTGGCATTTGTCTCATCATCTCAGTCACAGCTCCGCTGGATTTGTCTCATTCGTCTCCTTGGCCAAGTTCAGGCATCACCGGTAGCTCTGCCGCTCTTGCCTGAGTTAACACCTCCATCTGTCACTCACACCTTGCAGCAGAGCCTTATTGTTACTACTGACATCTTGTTATGGTTATTAGTTTTGCCACACGCTCATCTGTCTTTCAGCTGTCTCTTATTCCGTGGATAACAGCCAAAACATTTGTCACGACTCTGAATTCTTTGCTGCCAAGTGTAACCAGTACACTGCTCACTTACAGACCCTCACTTAATCTACACACTAGAATTATGATGTCTAAAGTTCTGTTTGTATTCGTGTAATTCAATAACTTGGCTAATTTGACCATGCTTTCAGCTAGCACTAAAAGTGTAGTTCCGTTTAACACATTTTAATCACGTTTAAATCAATTCCGTAGAATTCTACCGATTTCCCGCCAAAAACAGCACGTGCACAGATCCCATATGGGCCTTGTTTATACTCTATTCATATATGAAATATATCAACAATTCATCATTTTTTAACCAGACTGACTTTTATTTTCATTATTTATAGCACAATGGTGTAAACAACATTGATCGGGAAGGTAATTCTGATGTCTTTGAAAATGTCAGTTGCTAAGCTACAAGCTTCTAATAAGTTGTCAAGCTACACTTTTAAAAAAAGTTTTTAAATTAGTTTTGTAGTGTTGCTTCTTCAAAAGTGCTTAAATCCTCAATAATCAAAAATAAATAAAGAAAGAAAGAAAAAACCTACCATCACACTAAAAAATAAAATGAGCAGAACTAAGTTAGAAGAACTATATTTCATCAGAATACATGGCTACGGTTAAATGTAGCAAGGCGCTTTTTCACCATGCATAGTTAACTAGCCAAACCTTGAGCTGCTTTGGTAAACAGCGGTCTTGTAGCCAAACAGTAGAGCATGCTGCTAGCAAAACCAAGGCTGGCTTATATAACATATACCTTGAATGCCACAGAAGTCATTTTGGATTAAAACGTCTGCCAAATGCATAAATATATATGTAGATAGATATGATAATGTATACAGAGATTATTTTCAAAGCAAATATACAGGGAAGGCAGCAATACGTGATGAAAAATGCATGAGGTTAGCATCTGTTTTTGAATCTAATGGTTTCTATCAGATGTTTTCGAGTCTCCAGTCAGACTCCAGGTGAAAATCAATTGCTTAAGAAGCCCAATGGTGGTGATGGGTCTGTTTCTTACCGCTTTCAAATCAGGCTTCCCCTCAAAAAGTTTAAATTGGTCAAATGCTTGTTCTGACTCGCACTCTGTTCCAAACACATTTTGTTTAAAAGCCTTCTGGGAGAGTTTGGCAATTATCTGACTCTAAGACCCGGGGTTCTGCAGGTAAGATGACTGTGAGACAAATCGGATAAAAAAAAAAAACGTATGGGTTGTAACTTTTAGAATGGCATGGGATTTGTTGCACCAGCTACTTAATTAGATTTAGACAGGGGATCCAAACAATCTTCCAAATGGAATGTCTTTTGTTTTGCTTTTTTGGTTATTTATTATAAGTTCTGAAACATATAACTTTTGTAACTTCTGTATTTTGTAAAACATCGTTAAAATGTTATAGTTAAGAATAGGAGTGAATAGATATTAAATGTCTTAAATGGTACAAGAAAGTCTTAATTATGATTTCAAGAGGTCTTAAATTTGGGGACAGAATGGCAAGAATTGTGGTATGGCTTAATGTGATGATTAAATATCAAAAGGATATGATTTCATTGAATTAATATGAGCGCTGCACATTTCAAAGTCACGTGCTGCACTGCTTTGTGTACAGCCGTTAGCGGAAAACCACTATATTCCTGACGTTTCAAAAGTGCCACCTGCTGGCAGAGAATGAATTTGAATTTTTAATAAGCTTATTTGTTGTTGGTGTTTTGTTTTTGTTTTTTTCACGCAGAAAACGCTGTTGTAAATGTATGGAAGCCATTTTCCGCCACTGAATAAAAAATTAAAAAGATAATTGCGACTTTTTATCTCACAATTCTGCCTTTTTTCTTGCATTTGTGAGTTTATATCTCAAAGTTTTGACTTTCTGTCTTGCAATTGTGAGTTTATTGCTCACAGTTCTGACTTTTTCTCACAATTTTGAGTTGGTATGTCACAATTCCCACTGTTTTCTCGCATTTGTGAGTTTATATCTCAAAATTCACACTTTTTTCTCACATTTGTGAGTTTATATCTCACAGTCCTGACTTTTTTATAGCAATTGTGAGTTTATATCTTACAATTTACACTTTTTTTCTCACAATTGTTAGTTTATATATCACAGTTTTGACTTTTTTTCTTGCAATTGTGAGTTTATATCTTACAATTCACACTTTTTTCTTGCAGTTGTAAGTTTGTATCTCATAATTCTGACTTTTTTCTCACAATTGTGAGTTTATATCTCAAACTTTTTTCTCACATTTGTGTTTATATATTTAAATTCAGACTTTTTCTCGCAATTGTGAATTTATATCCCGCAGAATTTTTATATCTCACGGCCCTGACTTTTTCTCACAAATTTGAGTTGAAGTCACAATTCACACATTTTTCTCGTATATGTGAGTTTATATCTCAAAATTCTCAAAAAGAGTTTATTCCTCACATTTCTGACATTTTTGTCACAACTGAGAGTTTACAGTTCTGCCTTTTTTTTTTTTTTTACTTTTTTCACAGAATTGTGAGATACAAACTCAATACTGAGAAATTAAGCCAGAACTGCATGATATAAACTTGCAATTGCGAGTTATAATGTCAGGATTGCGAGATTTAAACTTGCAAATCTGAATTATTTTTTCTCAGAAATGCGTGATATTAACTCACAATTCTGACTTTTTTCTCTTCTCTTTTTTCTCTTCAATTCTGACTTTATAACGTGCAATTTGCGAGTAAATAATTGTTTTTTATAATTCTAAAATATGTTACAGTTGAATAATATTATTATAGAGATATTTCCTTTTATTTATAAATAAATGAATAAAAAATTATCAATGATAAAATATTATAATATATAATAAAATAAAATATGATTATATAATTGCAATTTTAATCATTATTATTAATATTTTATTTGTTTATTTATGAATAAACTGAAATGTATAATTGCAACATATATAATTTGTTCTGCCTGTTTTTTAATTAAATATTACACATACAGTTTCACAGTTTTTATGCATTTGGCAGCCACTTTTATCCAAGAAAACCGTGCATCACCCATACTGTGGGATTCGAACCCAAATCCTTAGTGTTGCACGCATCATGCAGCTACTGGTCTACAGAAATGTGTGTCATCCGCATGCATACAAAGGCCCAGCACACAGCAAGAGCACTAGCTAATTGTTATGGACAGTGCCTCCTACAACAATCACGACATTTGGGGATTTCTATAGGTCAGCATTTCTGCTTTGCAAGGTGTGCAAGGCTCCTCAAGTCAAACTGTCCTTCACAAAGTAGCAATTGTTTCAGCCGGTCTCAATCGAGCGACCCTCTGATCTCCGATCAGTTAGCGCACGGTTGGCAGGAATGCATTAAACATGAAGCGTCTGACAACAGCGCACAGGGCACAACCCCACGAGAGATGATCTAATACCTCCTCCAGACAGGAACCTTTCGGTGCAGTCCCAAAAAATGTATCTCTCTGATAACCGCACGGTGCTTATCGCACTTGGCAGGGTTTGATACATACTCGCAAATACAGTACATAATGTTTGCACTGCATTGTTTGCGTATAATGTGTGCTTCCGAGCAGCAGGTGTGCTGTGAATGGATATTCGAGCTGTTGAATGCCTGTCATTTGGGCTCTTCCTGTTTACGTTTGACTGCTCATTATCAAATCTCGACAGCCAACAGCCTGTGGCTCTCCGCTGAATAGCCAAACTGCTATATCATAAATGCAATTGAATATGATGAGAAAGTTTGGCAGAAGCAAAGCACTGAGCTCATCGAAATCAGAAGCAGCAAACTACAGAACGAGCTGTCATTAATAACTGTGGTATTTCAACCCAAGCAGTGCTTTATCATCAAAATCCTGAGGAATCAAACATAACTACATCATAAATAACATACTAAGCTGCTTAATATTGACAAGGGGCAACATAATGGTTTTATAGTGCGGTCATGTGATTTCAATCTGAACGGTATAGCATCATATATAACTATTTATGCATGTTATGATCTGATTACAATCTTCAGAGAGACTTTATGATCTGCAGGATTGCTACGCCCGTGCTTTGTTTTGTCTCTGATTTGTGAGTGCCAGCCTTGAGACCCTGCTCAGAAAAAGAGCTGGGTAAAGCAAGAGAAGGAATATTGATAAGCGTATGGTTGAGATCTTATGTAAGATGCAGTTACTAGCACAGCAGGAGGACAAATTCCCTTCAGCACAAACAGATATTAAATATTCCAATGCCAGTGGGTGAAATGGGGTGAGATGGAACAGATGGAAAGATGGAAAGGATAGAAATATATATATATATATATACTCAGACATATATTACTCATTTATGGCTTAAGCTCAGCCACAAGTACAGTATGAAACCATAGACATTCTACAGAAAATACTGTGGAATATCTTGGTGTTTTCAACAAACTAGAGAAAATAGTTTGAAGTTCCAAATGGAATTCCAGTGTGTTCCTAAGTCATTTGGAGTGATTTTATTGCTGATACTAGGGTGTTCTTAAGCCTCGTTCAGACTGTCAGCCCAAATCCGATTTTGTCCATATCTGGATGGAATCGGATTTGAATAACTGACTGTCCACACAGTCATATCGCAACTGTTCAAATCCGATTTGTGTGTCCAAAAGCGCTCTTTCGTTTTACGGAATGTGCGTTGGTTTCTATGGCAATGCCTTTGCGTTGTTATGCCAGCGCTAAAATCAACAATAACAGCATTACAGTTTGCAATATAGATGCCGTCTTGTGATATGACAACGTTGCCGTCGCGTTTGATTATATTTCGTCTTCTAAAGCAGCGGCAGAAATGCAGGAAGCTGGAATGTGCGACTTTATTCTGTGCTGCCGTCTCCGCTGGTTTCAAAACTCAAAGAGGTGCGTATACTAGCTGTATATTGTCTTTTCCC
>JAHKKF010499924.1:0-12878 GCA_019740295.1 Labeo calbasu
ACACACACACATAAAAATACACACACACACACACACACATTTACATGTATTAAAGTCACTGTACAGTCAAACCAAAAATTATTTGACACCAGATATAATTTTTGATACTTTTTTTTTTTTACTAGTGGGTGCAGGACACTATAAATTTATTTATGTAAGTGAAGAGAGCAAAATAAAGTCAACTGTGACATATTATACCCCAAAATTCTTCATATAGTGGACTACTAGTAAAATTGATAAAAATTATTCAGACACTTTGACCTGACCATGTTTTGCTAAAGTGTTTTTTCTTTACCTGCTAATGCGACCTTTTTACACCAGAGACTGAACAACATTGGTCAACAAAGTATTGATAGTTGTGTAAATATTGTCATACTAACAGTTGTATGAATTTTTGGTTGATTGTAATCCATTACATACCTTTCTATCGAAGTTATTTGACATTATCAAGATGAATTTGCTCTGACAAAGTTAAATCTGTTTTTGTTCTTGTCATATTTTATTACCATTTTCTAAACTATAGTGAATAAACTGTGACAATGTGAGAAATGTTGAAGGTGCCTGAATAAAATTTGGTTTGACTATGTATAAACCATATATTTTGCAATAAATTAATGGGCATTAAGACAGTCACCCATAGGTTGAATACATAGAAAATAAATTAAATGAATAAATAAACTCATAGGTTTGGATAATGGCATCTGCCAGATTTGTAAATGTAAATGGTACTTACTGTATAAGTCTGTTTCATCTAGAATCTCAGATTTGATGATTTCTTCAATGACGTCCTCCAGCGTAACGATTCCCAAAACTTCATAGAATGGGTCTCCCTCTCCTTCGTTGTTCACTCTTTGGACAATGGCCAAATGGGATTTACCTGCCAGAGCAAAAACCAAATACAGTTACACTGAGAGTTCATGAGGTATCTCCTGAGATCATTTCAAACATGGTGGTCCCCCTGTACTCTAAACAACCACAAATGCACTAAACGTCACAGAATCACAGTTCTTTTGGTTTATGATTAAAATATGTCACGCGTGCTTAATAAAAACCATGAGATTTGACAGTTGTGACTATTCAAACACAAGGTTCTTGGAATCAGTCAGACAACGATCCATCGCGTTTTCTTAGCAAATCTCTCATGGTTCCACATCTGTTTTCCCAGGACCTCCTTGATAAGCTGCTTAAAAAATTCCTGCCCAGCACTGTCAACCAAAACGTTAAAGAAAATTCTTTTCCTGTTTCTCAGCTAGTGATCATTTAAAAGGAATTTTCCGGAGCCAGAGCTAATATTAGATCTGAAATGAAGTTTCCATTCCACTTGGGCAATGCTCTCACCGGCGTGGCAGTGTAGCAATCCATTATGTAGGGTGTCCGTATAAAACTTTTCCATAAATACCAGTATATAGCAGCAAAAAAAGAGAAGCGGTTTCTTTAAAAAACTACTGGGTGGCGGAGAGACCCGAGTTAATGACTGACCAATCTTACTTTACTCTGTGCTTGGTCAAAGGGACATGCGGGCCCGTTTCATGCCTGTTGGAATCACCAATACTTGCCTGAGGAAATACAGGTTTGTTTCCATTTACAACCAGCATGACTTGAAAACAGTGGGAAAATATGATTATTTTGTAAATAAAAACTGTTTAACAGCCCCTCTTTGTTACAGTCTAAGCCGCCCACATCTCTCACCCCTGATCTGTCTGATCTTAAGAGAGATTTAGACAGTCACTCCTCAACACATGAAGCAAATAAAACACAATAAATGATCTGTCATTGGTTCAGTCCAGTAACAGCCAAATAGAGAACACAAGTAGGTCCTATATCCAAAGGATCTAGAGAAGAAGAGCCATTGTTTTGAGTTTCCAAGAAATGCCCACACAGTGTCACAGAGGCTTTAACAGCAAATAATAAAAAGTCTGACTGTTTAATTTTGACCAATTTGAGCATAATAGCATAATGTTCTTTCACATTTCTAGTTTTTATGAGCTCTGATGCACTTGTGTTGAATTATGTTGCATGTGATACTGTATAAACAACTACATTTTAAAATAACTGATTAGTATTTTAATATATTTTATACTTTTTATACAATTTATTCCTGTGATGCAAAGCTAGCTTTTTTTAATCAGCCATTACAACAGTCTTCAGTGTCACATGAACCTTCAGAAATCATTTTAATATGCTGATTTTGATTTCTTCTTTCTTACTATAGTTGAAAACAGCTTAATGCTTTTATGCGGCAATGTGAAAGTCATTTTTGATCAATTTAATGCATCCTTGCTGAATAAAAGCATTAATTTCTTTAAAAAAAATCTCACTGACAACAAACTGTTGAACGGTAGTCTACAGTCAGAGCGTACAATTCTCCCACACTTCCCAAGGCATAAAAATATGACCTCTGGCATGTAAGAATAAGACACTTCCTTTCCATGTTTAAGACATGGCTGTCGATCATAAAGCATTCTTTCGAAGGAAAAAAAAAAATCCAAGACGGAATGATGGAATGCTTTCCAGAATGGTCTTATGTTAAACATTTAGGCTCAAGTGAACAGAACCCATGGTTTCTAGACAACACACGAAGACACATTTTGTACATTCCCACCTTATTTATGGAAATGAGGTTTTCCTTAGATATTTTCCATAATGGAATTTCCCTATAAATAGTCGATGGGACTGTGGGTGGCACGTCTGTGATGTTTCACTAGAACATCTTACAAATGTTGCAGGCACTTATCAAGGACGATGTGCCTTTTTATGTAGCACTTTTTTAAAACAGTAAAATGACGTTAGGTTCCCAAGGAAAAGACTAAATAACTTCTTTTTTCACCCCGGAAATGGAAATTTCAGCGCAGTAAATTCAGCCCCAGTTCTTCTCCCCTGTGGCAGGCCTACGACTCACAGCATCATGAACTGTATAATAGCGCATACGCAGTTATTTCACTAAATATAACTAAATATAACACTAAATATAATTAACATCAGCTTATTCAATAACAAAGCTTCTCGTCAGACCTCTGTATATTAGTCTCAGTGACATCGAAGTCACAAGTCAAGATATTAAAGCTTCCAGACATACTGATGTCATTTAACTGACATAATTACATGACAATAAGACTAAAACTGGTAATAATGAAAACTAATGATGGCACATTTAAGCATTCATTACAACCTATAACAATAATATGTGACCCTGGACCACAAAACCAGTCTTAAGTAGCACAGGTATATTGGTAGCAATAGCCAAAAATACATTGTATGGGTCAAAATTATACCAAAAATAATTAGGATGTTAAGTAAAAATCATTAAAATTAGGTATATTTCCTACCGTCAATATATCAGAACTTCATTTGGACAATTCTAAAGGTAATTTTCTCAGTATTTCTGATTTTTTTTTGCATCCTCAGATTCCAGATTTTCAAATAGTTGTATCCTAACAAACCATACATCAATGGAAAGCTTATTGATGTAGTCAAATTGATTTTAAAGCTCCATTTTTAGTATCATTACTTCAGTCTTCAACGCTGAAAATGTAGCTTTGATCACAGGAATAAATTACATTTTAAAATATATTCAAATAGAAAAGAGTTATTTTAAACAGCAAAAAATATTTCCAGATTTTACCGTTTTTGCTGTACTTTGGATCAAATAAATGCAGGCTTGTCTTCTATAGAAAACATTAAAAATCTTACTGTTCAAAAACTTTTGACTGGTAGTGTATATAGCAAAAGCAATTTACTCAAAAAAAATGCTGGGTTAAAAGTTTATCCCAACCTTCTGGGAAGGTACAACTATTGCTTAAAAAAATTACTATATTTCTTGCCCAAAATAGATTGGAACTTAACATTTATTAATAATAAGTTGAATAAATAATAAACATTTATTTTTTTAATTCAGAAATATAACATGCTAACGTGCTTATCATTAAATATTTCTTTCTTTAATCAATGTTGCAGTGCTGTTTTTTTTTTTCTCGGGATTCTTCGATGAACAGAAATAATTCACAGTCACTTTGAAGTCGTTTAATGCATCTTTGCTAAATAACAGTAGTAATTCCTTTAAAAAAAATCGTAGTAACCTCTAACTTTTGAGCGTTAGTGTATCGCATTCATAATGCAATATACTTTTTAAAATAAATTCATCATATAATACACTGTATAATAAATGGATAAATATATTTAGAATTTAGATCCAGACTTTTTCTTTCTTTTTCCTGTATCAGTTTACTGCTCAGCTGTAACTGTAACAACAACGCATAATACTTTAAGAGTTTTTACTGGAAACAAGTGGGTTCATCTTGTTTACAACACGATTTATGTTTAAGTCTGCCAAATGCACCTTGTTTTGTCAACATAAACATCAATTAACCCTGTGAATTCCTGACCCTGCTTACAGGATTACACATTCCAACCCCACAACATTTTGAACACAAATACCTCTCATTCCTGAAAAGACTCGTTTTTATAAAACTAGAAAAGCCAAAAATAAAAAAAGCCACACTCAAAGCTGTTTACATAACAAACAACAACCTGAAATTGAGCTGTAAAGATAATAAAATAAACATAAAAATAAACAGTACAAAATGCTACAACAGCCAGAAAATAATAGCCAGGAAATTTCAATTAGAGAAACCTATAATAAGGATATAAATAATATATAGTTTATTTAATGGTCACTTGCCCTTTGACACATCAGGTGACAACATGCTTTCGCCATAACAGCATATCACTACTTTTGTGTTGAGTAAACACAGTTTGAAAGCTATGCCGAGTCACAACAAAGACAGGGAGAGAAAGGCTTATGTGGGTGATATGGAGTCCTTTACACAGGAGATGTGGGGGCTTCTAAGACAGGCTTTGTCGATGGACTCAAGCTCGACACTGTACTACACATACCTCAATTGTTGCCCAAATCTGGTTAAGTCCATTTCCTGTTGAGCCACAATTTGTGGAATGTTGGGCCACAGTCCTACTATGGTCTGCGTTTGCAACTGGGTGACAGCATGTTTGTAAATTACCATTGACGCAGAATACTTCAACCCAAACTGGCTTCTACTTTGAAACAACTGACTAAACCTATTAAGACACTTTAACTAAAACTATATCATTTACCCATTTAAATACATAAGTTAGAGCTGCACTGTTCTACAGAATGAAATGACATAACTTGACCCATTCATATTGTTGTTATAAAATAATTTACTGGTTCAGACATCATGTTCTGATTGCTCAGGGCATTGAGTGAAAATTACAAGCCAGGCTGATTACTCAGTACCTGCTGAAAGAATGATTCCCTAAACAGTAATCATAAAACAGCTTTATGGGATATGATGTTGTAAAGTAAATACTTGGATTATGTCTAAGTCTAAGTTAGTGGTGGAAATGGCCTTTTCCTGAACTCTGCTCCAGAGCTCAATATTATATCTGAGTCGGACACTGACTTGCATCACTGACAGTGAAGTTTAATTCACTTTCTTGAACTGTCTTGACCTCAAAAAAAAAGGGCATCTCCTCAACCGGTATCTTTATATAACAATTTACAGTTAAGGTCAAAAGTTTACATACACCTTGCAGAATCTGCAAAATGTTAAATATTTGACCAAAATTACAGGAATCACCCAAAATGCATGTTACTTTTAATTTAGTACTGACCTGAATAAGATATCTCCCATAAAAAACATCTATAGTCCACAAAAATAGTAGTAGATGAATTTATAAAAATTACCCGGTTCAAAATTTTACATACGCGTGATTATTAATACTGTGTTTTTACCTGAATGATCAACAGTCAAAGTTTTTTTGTTTAGTGATAGTTGTTCATGAGTCCCTTGTTTGTCCTGAACAGATAAACTGCCTGCTGTTCTTCAGAAAAATACTTCAGGTCCCAAAAATTCTTTGGTTTTTCAGCATTTTTATGTGTTTGAACCCTTTCTATCAATGATTTTGAGATCCATCTTTTCACACTGAGGACAACTGAGGGGACTCATATGCAACTATTACAGAAGGTTCAGATGCATACTGATGCTCCAGAAGGAAACACAATGCATTACGAGCCTGGGCGGTGAAAATTTTTTGAATTTAAAGATTAGGGTAAATGTGACTTTATGTCTTCTGGGAAACATGCAAGTATCTTCTGTAGCAGTACTTGATGACAAAAATATGATATTTGGGCAAAATAAGAAAAATGTACACAAATGTACACATTCTGTTCAAAAGTTGGCTCTTAATGCATCGTTTCTCCTTCTGGAGCATTAGCGAGCGTTTGAACCTTCTGTAACGAGGGACTCATGAACAACTATCACTAAACAAAAAACAACAACAAAAAAAAAACAGCTGTGGATCATTCAGGTAACAACATAGTAAGAATCAAGCTTTTGAATGGGGTCATTTTTATAAATTAAACTATTACTTTCTCTCGTGGACTATGTGTAAATGTTTTTTTTGTGAAATATCGTATTCACGTCAGTGCTAAATAAAAAAAAAAACATGCATTTTGTATGATCCCTCTTATTTTAGTAAAATAACTACAATTTTGCAGATTCTGCAAGGTGTATGTAAACTTATGACCTCAACTGTATATTACAACCAATAATCATATTACTTACTGTGCAATGGCTGAACAATGAAATGTTACTTCAGAGCAGTGGATAAAATCTTACTGACCCAGAGACCCTAAGCCTGCAGGGAACTTTCTCTGTAAGGCTTTATAAAGACTTTAATTAAAAATTAACTAAAATCACCCCATTATAACACGCTAAACCAATAATTAGTTTAAACAGATAATTAGCCAAGCAGTTAACAAATAGTCATTTATAAATAATACGTTTGAAATGCTTTACTTGCTTATTTACGTGTAGTCCTGCAACACAGCCTGCCCAATTTCTTAAAGACTTTCTAAATAAAATAATTTTTATGATATAGTGATGATATGTAAATATATAATAAATACCAGTGGTAACAAAGCGATAAATAGTAACGCTAGAGTACTTTTTTGGGTGATTTTTTCGACGTACCGCCAGATGAGAGCGTTGGAGCAGCGTACTGTTGCTATGGTTACCTCCTCAGGCGAACTTGACTTCTGTTTGCTAGCGACTCTGAATAACTTTAGTGATTACTAAAAGTTTGAAACGAGTATTTACACATGATAAGGAACAGTGATACGCCTAATTTATTCATAAAGCAATGAAACTGTCTATAAGTTTACCATACCGTTACACAGCTGAATTCTTTAACAATTATATATGCTGATTTTACAAAAACAACGCAACTGTATACAACTTAATCTTTTTTGTAGTTCTCAAGCATACTTTTATTATTATACAGCTGAATTCCTCAATAACTAAAGGTGTCGCTTTAAAAACAAACCCTTACCTTTTTTAAACTCCTCTAGCATGGCATCCAGCTTTGTATCATTGAAGACAAAATGCAGAGGGTGGCTGTAGAACTTGGTTATGGTTTTCAGCGGCGTGCAGTCATCTGGATCCACAAAGGCCAAGTCCTTGACAAACAGCAGGTCCACAATATGACATCTCTCGCCCTCATACACAGGTATTCGCGTATAGCCGCTTTCCATGATCTCAGACATGGTGTTGAAGTCTAGGATGGCATCAGCGGCAATCATGAAGCAGTCTCGCAAAGGCGTCATGACATCCTCCACAGTTTTAGTCCTGAGCTCCAGAGCACCCTGGATGATGTTGAGCTCCTCTTTGACCAGGTCATTATACGGATCTGTCACCCTGAGCATCTCCAGAAGCTTCTCTCTGTTGTACACAGTGCCGATCTCCTGCCCCAGCACGTGGTCCAGGAGTTTACTGACGGGATATGATGCGGGGAAAGTGAGGATCATGAAAAATTTAGTCAGGAGTATAGTGTTTGCGCCCACGGCGAGCCCATGCCTGGAGCAGATGGCTTGTGGCACGATTTCTCCAAAAATCACGATACCTATAGTGGACACCACGACAGCGATCAGCCCTGATCCTGCGATGTCATCGAGCAGGATAGTCAAAGTGGTGTTGACCAAAACATTTCCCAGGAGCAAAGAGCAAAGCAGGTAGTTTCCTTGGCTCCGGACTGGCTCGATCTTCTTCGCGTAATTCTTCTCCTTCTCAGTCCCGCAGTTTTGGACAATCCGGAGCTCCATGGGATCCAGCGCCATCAGTCCCAGATTCAGCCCGCTGAACATGCCGGACAAACACAGCAACATGGCAATAAAAATCACCTGCAGCCAGAAGGGCAGCAGGAACTTTTTTTCCTCCACCACGATAACTTTAGTGTCATGCCCCTCGTGATAGATCCAGGTGCTCTCGGACCACGAGTCCTGCGCGCCAGGTGTAGCGGTGGCGATGCACAGGTAATACACTTTACTCTTCTCAGTTTTTCGCAGAGGTTTCACCTCTATTTCAATAATCCCAGACGTCTTTCTGTTTACCTCCATGTTAGGAAGGATGATGATATCAGAGGATCGGATGCCGCAGGGATGCGAGGCAGGTGCGTCTCCGGAACTCTGGCTCTCCGCAGGTGCACTACCGATGCTGTGTTCCGTAAAGGCGAGTTTGGACCACGTCTCGTTGTTGATGTTTTGCCCATAGACCCTTAACCTGACACGAGAGCGCTCGCTGACGCGCAAAAAGCCTCTGTCCATAAACGACACCTCGTCGGTGTCCTCGAGCCGGAGGCCAATGATGACAGTCTCTTCTGGCGCGTCTTTGCCATCAACGCTACTGATCAGACAACTGCTGACAATTAAGAATATAACAGTCAATGATCTAGCCCGGTTCAGCGCCGCCATATTAGAAGTGGGCACTGCGGTCCATTGCTCTGCCATGTTGACAATGGGCAGACTTTAGTCAGTGAATGTAGGATGCCACAGTCAGAGGGAATCCTCGTCCGCCTTCATCCTCTCTATAGCCGTCCCGACATCAAGCAACAAGGCCGGCATTACTCACCGCGTATCGCTGCCTCTCTGCACCACGATGACACACCAGCACGCTCTATGTGAACTGCTGTGAGTACAGATGCCTAATGACGGACGTTCATTTTGACCAATCGGGCCGCGCATGCAAATTAAGACCAGGCGTATCCAATCACATCGCGCGGAATGTCAGAGGAGAGGCGGTGCTATCGGGCTTAAACGCGGTAGTGGGTGTATCCAAAGACCTATCAGTGGGTAAAATGTGCGGTACCCTAAAAGGTGGGAGTGGTCACTGACGGCCAACGGTATGTCACCATTGAAACTACTGGCCAATGCATTGCATTAACGTAGTGAAATGTCGGGGTTAATTCTGAAAATTGTGAAAAACAGTATGACGATTGTAGTGGGGTAAATTATACGTAAGGAAATGCACAATAAACAGATGAAAAATATTCGCTTTCTTTTCGCTTGTAAGCGCGTGTGCGTCTGTCAGATAAACAAACTCGTAACGCCTTCATTCATGCGTTTATTATGTCGCTTTCCACAAGACGTCCAAAAAGTATTAATTCCTTTATAGAACCACTAAATTCAATAGAAAAACCAAATGGTTTGTGGTGTTTCAGAAAATCAAAGAAAGAGGAAAATTTGGATATTAATATACATTATGACTGTGATTTTAAATTGCCCTTATTTGGTCACCTTTTGGAGAGACTTTAAATTACACAAGACAAAACGATTTTAATACTATCTAATATAGCCTAATATACATAATGAGACATTTTACATTTGGCTATTTTATATTTAAATAGTTTGAGTATTTTAATAATAATAGTTTATTTACAAAATGAAACTGGACACATTTTAGTCAAAAAAGACAAAACTGAGCCCTAAAACAATAAAAATGTAAAATCTTTTCACTCATGCAGCGAGAGAGAGAGAGAGAGATGTGCATCTTTCTTGCTCTGTCTTGTTCTGAAAACGTTTGTATTTCTATTAGCTAATATAAGAAGGCAACAGGTCATATGAATATATGAATATATATAATATAGATAGACAGATGTATACATGTATAGTTCTTGCATGATTGCATGCTTGTAGTCCCTAAAGCCTATAAACCTATAATCATCCAATACAATTTCTTTGCTCTGGAAATGTGTTTTACCTATAGAGGGAGCCAAAACACTGACAGTAATCCTCTGACTACTTTCCTCCTTTTTTTAATCAATACAACCTGTACATAAATGACATACTCAAATAGGGCAATGCAAAATATGGAAGATGTTGCAGATCTGAAAAGCACAAGATCATTACAACCATTCTTGGCTCTGTAAATATTTATAGTTGGTTTTATGTTACATTATATGCATACAGTGGTGCATTTACTGGATCATAAAGCAACCTATTAATATGTCTTTTTTGCAGAGATGCATAAATTAAATAATAAGGATATACTAGATAACAATGGCATATTCTTTAATGGGGGATTTTCACTGTGTGAGAAAACACTCACAATGTTGCTCTGAGTGACTGCTATGAACATTACATATAATTTATTTACATCCACAACATATGTATATATTAAGTTGCAAGACATTATCCTTTTGAAAAACCTCCCAATAGTAATGATTAACTCAAAGACTTGCTATTACACAAGCTCTTGGCACACTGCAAGACTTCATTATTAGAGACCTTGAGTACTGATAAGTTGAACTGGGGAGGTACAGAACATTCATTCCAATTCAAGGTCTCCAATGATCCTGTGAGTGCGAATGGGCAGATGTGCACAGTGCAAGACCATTTACCAAGCACTTAAAGTTAATATTTGTTATTTATTATAGCTGTTGATATTGCATAACTAATGCAATAACTAATATTTTTCTCAGAATGTTCCTTTTTTCTTGTATTATTTGTTGTTTTATTCAAAATTAAATAAAAAATGATGAACATATCAACATACTATAAATGCCGTCTGAAGTACTGCAATGTTGAAACTGGATGCTGATGCACATGGTTATATTTTGTAATGTAAAAATCTATGCATAAGTCTTGCAGACACAAGTCAAAACTTAGTTGAAGTGGATAGTTATGCACCAGGCCTTGCTCTAGGTCTAGGACATCCATCTGCTTGCCCTTGCAGAGGAGCTGCTGACATTGCATATGGGATAAACTTTGTCACGTATCCCTGTGTTAACCTTTCAACAATGGACACGTTTCATTAATTCGCTTTAGTTTTCCACATACATTTAATAAAGTTGCTCCAGGCTTATACACCTAACAAAAACAAATTAGCAAAATGTGCAGAAACGATTCTTTGTTACATTTTATACAAATGTATTCAAGTAAATTTGGCACAACAATAACACCATATAACAAGACATAAATAAATTAAGAGAAAATACAATTTGTACATTTGATGTGCAGCGAATTGGGAAAGTTCCACTACCCAAGATCTAAAAGCAACTGTTCTTACACAAAAAGATGAGACAAAAACAGCCTATTGTTTTGACACTGTACTATTATTTCAAAAAGACAAATATGAATACTAGTAACAATCTCCCACAGATGAGCCTTCAATTGAAGGTCTCATGCATGTTTTTCAAGACCATCCAGAAGCAGGTCATAGAGAATAAGAGGATGTTGGCCTGTGCTTTTTTTTTTTAAATAGCAATCTGCTATGCAATAAGCCATCATCTGCAGTCTCAAAGAATGATGTGATCTATTGTTTAAAATCAATGGAAAACTAGAGAAAGCAATTTCCACAGCATGTTATTACAAAGGCTCCATTATTTCATCAAGTGTTTGAGCTGGTCCTGCAGGTTTTTGGAGTGTTCAACACTGTTAAAGACATTACAGATTAAGAGTTACCAAATGTTTAGAGAAATTCACAAAAAATAATAATAATAATTTCAATGACCTAAATATAATGACTTACTTCTTTTGAATTGCCTCTTGTCTGGATTTAAAAGAAAAAGAAATAAATCATATTTCAGTTTTCTTTTTAGTCAAAACTATTAAATAACACAAATTAAAGTATATAGGCACAATTTTATTAATACAAAAAATTAAATAACAGAAAAAAGAAAAACAAACAACTTTTTAAGGTTATGAGGTAGATGAGTGTTACTAGTCCTTTGACTAGTACTGTACAAGATTGTTAAATGCATGTATACTCATCTACTTACTGATACTGCAAGTGGGTTGTTATAATAGACATCTTCCGTAGACTCTGCAAGAATAAATATATTTGGAAAGTTAAATCTGCTTCATTAATAGTTCATTTATAGTTCATCAATAGTTGATAGTTCATTCGTTTTTTGGCAAGTAAAATGCCTTTTAGTATAATCCTAAAAGTGTCCCACTTTAGTCTGTGGTACATATGTAATTTTGCTGTGAAATCTTTAATAATTTTTATAAAGTAAATGAAGGATTAATTTTAACATAGTAATATTTCAAGATGAACATTTACTGGACTGAAACAACTTAATCCACTATTTTCTTTTTGTAAGAGGGGGTGCGGCCTTTTGTAAATTTTATGGGTCTGGCTTCCGGTGTGATCCGCGTCCAGCTATTTTTAGCTGTACAAAACAGCTTGTTTTGCGGCTTGATATTGCAAATTGGTGTGTCTTACCATATCATTTTAACGTATTATCTTAACCCTCGTGTTTGACCTTACGGACATTTTTGTCGTTTTCATTTTTTTTTTTTTAAGCATTTTGCCTGTGTTAATGCCAACTATGTAAATTTTGGCAAATATTTTTTATTAGAATTTAAATATTTTACCCTCATTTCCTTTAATAAATCTATTTTACACTAGGTACAAAAAATCTTACTAAAAGCTAATTTTTTGAGATATCAACCTCAAATTTGAACTTGTTTACATTTATGGCTTTGATTTTTCTATCTTTTTTTAGTTTAAATTGTGTTATAAAATATTTTATATTTTAATATTTAAAAAAATGCAAATCATTTT
>JAHKKF010499925.1:0-16237 GCA_019740295.1 Labeo calbasu
AAATCACTTTTATCATTTGAAGAAGAAATAAATTTAATTTACACAGTGCACAGTGTTACACAATATGCAATGTTATTATACATTAGATTTATTTATAACAATGTACGTATTACCTATTATGTTGGCTTGAGAAAGCCAACTTACTGATCTGCTATATAAGCTTCTCCTGAGCCAAAACTCAGAAGAGCATCTCCTCCTACAGCTTTAAAGCTACAACCACCAAACTCGAGTCAGACCTTCAGACTGGTCTAAAGTTAGTTGCTGCATCTTTTCTAACTGATCCAGCTTATGGTTTTCAAAAACCAGACTATCAAAACCACCTAAAATCCCATAAACATTCATACAAAGAGACCTATGCTGTATCTAAGCTGTTTATTGCTATTTCAAAGCTTGAGAACTCGCTACTTAAAAAAAACTGCTAAAACCAGCCTAAGCGGAATGGCTGCTTTGGCTGGTCTCCAAGGCTGGTTTTTAAAGTGGTTTTGGCCACATTTTAGCTGGCCAAGCTGGGAGACCTGCTAAAAGACCAGCCAAGGTTAGGCCAGATATTTTCAGCTTAAACCAACTGACTAGACAACCAGTCTAGGCTAGTTTTAGCTGTTTTTTACTGAATCAAATGGTTTTAGCTGGTTTAAACATGCCATTCATGTTAGCAATGTGCTATTAACATGTAAATGATGCTAATAACATGCTAATTATGCTAGAAACACGCTAGTAGCCGACTAATCATGCTAGTAACATGTTAATCATGCTAGAAACTTGCTAGCAACATGCTAACAAGCCAGTAACTGGCTAATCGTGTTACAACATGCTAGCAACAAACTAGTAACATGCTAATCATGTTAGAAAAAGGCTAGTAATGTGCTAATCATTTTAGAAACATGCTAACCAGATTATAAACATTAACTTACTAATCCTGTTAGAATCATGCTTTTAACTTGCCAATCACACCAACAAGATTGTAATTGGGCTATAAAAATGCAAACAAGCTAATCTTGTTACAACGTAGTCATAAGTAATGTGTCATGTTTACATCTGCTTCAAACCTTCAGGCTAGGTTTTCTCAAGCCATCTGAAAGTTTGTTCTACTGTAGTTTGTCTTGTTTCTTGCAATTAGTTCATTGATATATCTTTTTTTTTTTTTTTTTAATAAATGAGGGGTTTTTTTAGGCTAGTATTAACTTATATTGACAGTGGTGACAAATTATGAACTATGGCATTAAAAACATTGAGATCAAACTTAAAGCAAAAAAGTGATAGCTACTGTGAAATAACATTACTCGTAATAAGATTTGTCATACAATTAAGACATTAAATAAGACATTTAGATGTGACTAGCAGAAGCTGCAGCTAGTAGAAACAGACCGACACAAAAGCCACTTTTAATATTTTATTTGAGGACCATGCAATGGCCATGAATGGCCCTTGACATTTTTACAAGTGTAGATCCTTCATTAACTCTACAGTACAAAATAACTTTAAGTTACTAAAAAAAAGAAAAGATACATCTAACAAAAAAGGGAGGGAGGGAAGGAAAAAAAAAAAATCCTGCACAGCAGACTCTGGGACACTTGTGAAGGCCATGTACATTTTACAACCTGCTCTGAAGAAAAATCAAGTTACATGAACGGAACAGTTAAAGATTGAGATTAATAAATGAAACTCTGTTTACTGAGGGAACGCTGGAGGGGCCATGGGGAACGGCATGGACTGTGGCATCTGTTGGGGGTTGAAGGGGAACGGTGGAGGGTGGTTCATGCCATTCTGAACGGCCCCTTGATTGGGAGCAAACTGCTGGTTCTGATAGCCTTGGTTTCCGTACCCACCGGACTGATTGCCGAAGTTACCCTGTCCGTTATTGCTGTAGCCCCCGTTGAAGCTGCTACCGGTACTGCTGTTGTAACCGCTAGATCCGTTTTGAGTTTTGTTCCCAAACACCTTCTTTTGCCCGTAAGAGTCACCGTTGCGGTTGTCCTGACCGTAGCTGTTGAAGTCCCGCCTGCTGCCAGAGTGGCGATCCCGCCGGTCATCCCTATACCCTCCACCTCGACCTCCCCTTGAACGACCTGGAAGAGAAAACAGAGTCAAACCGGGAATCGTCAACAGACCAGAACTGAGCTAAGAGCGCCGTACCCTTAAAGAGAGATTATGAAGGACAAACTGGCTGAGGTTAAAGCACAGTTCTTGTATCTCACCAATTGGATTTACCTCCTCTGTCTTCGGCCATTTGGATGAGCTTGGGGTTTATGGCTTGGTTAGCCTCCCGGAGGACCGAGACGAGGTCGTGAGCCTGTTTCATGTTGTTGGGCGTAAAGAAAGTGTAGGCCGTGCCGGTTTTCTGACTGCGAGCCGTACGGCCAATGCGGTGAATGTAGTCCTCAGAATTGTTGGGGTAGTCATAGTTAATGACAAATTTGACATCCTCCACATCTGTCGAGAGAAAACGGACGCGCCATGGCAGGCACAGAGGAGTGCGGGTGCACACCGCCATAGCAGCGAGGATAGGAGGCGTTAGCAAGGGAAACAATGAACGATAGGTCATCGACTTACCATGCTGAGGAAAGGATGGTTAAAAATCAGGACTTTAAGGATCCAAATGACAAATTAACAATGTCCTCTATTAAAAGCGACAGGACAAACTGCTGCATCTTGCCAAGACTCAACTCGCTCAAACGAGACCGATTAACGGCTTAAAAATTTAAGGCTGACGCAAGCTTTCCAACCAACCGGTGCTCACTTGAAAGAAAATATGACTCTCTTTGGCAGGACTCGACATGACTGAAGCCAGCAAAAGGAGGGCACGCATCGACCAGCCGGGTAATCGCATTCAGTGCGGAGGCATGTAGATTAAAGCAACTGCTCTCCACGGATATCCGCTCAAATTTCATAAAAACGCACTTCCTTTTGAGAAAGCTCCCAGTCCTTAACTTAAAAAGTTCAACAGTTCAAGCTGTTGCACTAGAGCAGATGAGAGCAGGACGCAAGTGCAACCACTCAACCGCGCCGCACTCCTCCGTGGTGTGCCGCCCCTCGGATTACACCCCAAACACGGAGCTCCGACCACCTCTGAATGCAATTTGATTGGCTGGCAGACTAGTAGAACTCCACAGAGGAGCTCCTTACCCCCTCCTGGTGAACCTGGACGCGTCATGCCAAGGTCCTGCCTCCAAGACTCCACCTTCAGGTGAGAGGGGCTCAGAAAGGCACAGCAGTTAAAAGGAAACGGCAGAACTGTATAGTAAAACACAATATGAAATGATACAGGACTGATTAAGAAGGCATAACAAACCTAGTCCTCTGGAGGCAACGTCTGTAGCGATGAGGATGGGCGCTTTGCCATATTTGAACTCTGTTGAGAAAAGAACAAAAAGGTCAAATCACGCAAGTGTACTAAAGGCCGACAATCCGAGACTTTCATAGCAAACACGTACCATTGAGCACCCAGTCTCGTTCCTGCTGGCTCTTGTCTCCATGGATGCCCATTGCTGGCCACCTGCAACAGGAAAACCCAATGAAATACCCCCATTTGAGACCCAAAGCAATAATGACACAGTGAAGCAAAGTAGGTCATCTTACCCATCCCTACGCATCCTCCTAGTGAGGTCATCACACCTCCTTTTGGTCTCCACAAAAATAATGGTCTTGTTCTCCTTCTCGCTCATGATTTCCTCCAGCAGACGCATCAGTCTGAGAAAAAAAAAAAAAAAAAAAAAAAAAACGGTTTGTCAATGCGTTCCTTTATGCAACCATCCATGCAACTTTTTCACATTCCCAGCACTCACTTGTCTTCCTTTTCGCCGTCATTGCAAACGTCGACAATCTGTAGGATGTTATGGTTGGCGCTGAGCTGGAGAGCACCGACGTTGATCTGTACATAGTCCTTTAGGAAGTCCTCAGCCAGCTGCCTCACCTCTTTGGGCCACGTAGCACTCCACATGAGAGTCTGTCGGTCTGGCTACAGGAGGAAGTGAATAAAAGTTAACTTTCTGAAAGAAACAGTAGATGCAAGCGGGTCAAAGTCAATTTAAATGATGCATACTCTAATTTGGTCCACGATTTTGCGAATCTGAGGTTCAAATCCCATGTCAAGCATCCTGTCGGCTTCGTCAAGCACGAGATACGTGCATCTGCGCAGATTTGTCTTTCCAGCTTCAAGGAAGTCGATAAGCCTTCCGGGTGTGGCGATACAAATCTCGACACCTGACAAAAGCAATGAAAGTGTCAGACATTTGGTGCATAGTTAAAAAGATTTTAAAAAGATTCAAGCTTTGATGCACTCATACCCCTTTCCAGGTCCCTGATCTGTGGTCCTTTGGGAGCGCCTCCGTAAATGCAGGTGGACTTGAGACGAGAAGCTTTGCCGTACTCTGCCGCCACCTGCTGGACTTGCTGTGCCAATTCACGGGTGGGAGCCAACACCAAGCACTAAAGGGAGAAAAACATCAGATTAAAAAGCTGATTTTAAACACACGGATTGAGATTTATACTTGACGGGTTGTTGAACTTACAATAGGGCCGTCTCCACGCTCCAGGAATGGTTGGTGGTTTATGTGAACAATTGCAGGAAGCAGATACTGTAGAAAGAGAAAAATTCATTAAAACCAGGTCAAATGAGTCACAGACAGACAACTTGCGTCAGGACGGTTGACAAACATCATACCGAGAGAGTTTTTCCAGAGCCTGTCTGTGCAATGCCAACCATATCCTTTCCACTCAGTGCAACTGGCCACCCCTGAGCTTGGATGGGAGTTGGATCGGTCCAATTCTGTTTACCGATCACATCCATCACATAATCTACAAAAATAAGGAATGAACAATTAGTTTAACTTTGCAAACATCAACACTCAGTTTTAAAATAAACACTGCATTAACTTACTTGGAAAGTTTGCTTCGTGAAACTTCACAATGGGTTTGGGACAATCCCGACCCTTCACTGTGATCTCCTTGCTTCTCCTGTAGTGTTCAACATCTTGCTGCAATAATAAAAGAAAAAAAAAAAAAAGGAAAAACATTTTTTTTAAAAACCCAAAATGAGGAGAAAATAAAGAAAGTACACAAATGTATTGAGAGTTTACGTACAGTTGACCTCCGAGAAACTTCAGGATGCTCCTGGTAGAAGTTCTTCTCAAACTTGGGGAGCTCATCCAGGTTCCAGTGCTTTTTCCGCAGGCGATCACCAGGATTCCCAAACTTCTTGCCCGGAGGAGGTCCATTTCGGCTGCCTCCAAAACGTGGGGGACCACTGCTGTAACTATTTGTAGATGAATAGAACATTAAGGCTTAAAGACAAACTAAATCGCCAGTTTATCTGTGTATATAGGTCAGAAGCACTGCCATGGCACTAACAAAGCATTCAAGTGTGGTTCACAGTCACACCATTTCAGTGTTTTAGTGGGAACATAATTAAAAAGGCCCAAAAAACTAAGAAATTGTGTGTAGCACACTTACAAGTCAAAAAAATGGTAGCACCATTGTACAATAACGTGTTATAAGGCATTGTCATGACACGTTGGATCTATACACCATACAGTCATGTCGCACATCATTAGTACACCATGGTAACAAGTCTAAAAAAAACCCGTGGTTCGTGTACTTTTGAACTCATCCTCAAAGAAAAACAACAAAAGGGGAGTTAAACAAAACGCAAAAGGTCTGAATAATAGATGACAAACGCTCAGGTTTCGATTCACATCGTGAGTTCTTGTCTGCGCCACGTTTTAACGCCGCTGCCATTTTATTTCCAACCGGCAGGAGACAAAGAGGAAAAACCGGCCGGCATTTTACAACATCACAGCCACATGGGCCGACGAGGCCTTTAAACGATATAAATCCACGAGATAGGTCTTGAAAATAAGTTAAACATGCTTTCTTCGACGTTTAAAATATATCCCAGACGTTAAAATAACAGACACTCGTTTTCCAACCGATTTCTATCGTGTAAACGGATACGCACCTACCCATCCGCCTAATACTCGAACACACACGATTGGATTTAACGTTAAACATACAACAAACACGACAGTGAAATGATTAGATGAATCCGTAAAAACAATCGACCAACGGCAACATAATTACAAAAATCGCATCGATTAATATTTTAATCTTACGTTACCACAAATCTTTCATCGAAGAAATTCAAACCATCTTACCCTCTGTCACGACCGCGGTCTCTGTCTGAATATCCAGGCATATTGTAATCTGAGATTATAAATTAAAAATTAAATAATCGGACGTTTTTCCCCCAGTAACGCGCAGTGATGATGCCTGTGAACGCCGATCACAGCGTGAACTCGCCGGGTTTTATAGGAAGAGGATGTGACTTCCGGAAAATCGCTGACGTCTTTCTGACGTTCAGGGGCCGCGCGCGTTCTCGTCGCCGAGCATGCGCGTTTGGGGATTAATGGCTGTTGGTGAATTCTTACAATATGTCACGAAAGGACTATGATAAAATGGTGGTATTTACACATTCATGTCTCATCGTATTTACATTGAAAAACCGAAACATTTCCATTAGTGAACAATAATATTTAAAAACAATGCAAAACGTTGTATTTAATTGGTTCTAGAGCTTCAAAAATCTTTTAAAACCTGTGAAAGTCTCTTTAAGCCATAACCATATACTTATTTATACAATTATATTATTTCTAAACGCAAAACTGTTATTTTAGAAACCTATGCCAGAATAATTCTATTCAAGGTTTTAGGACTACAGACTCTACAGCTCTTATTTTTAGATTGGGCTTTTGTATGTTTTTTTTTTTTTCCTGAATTAATTTAGGAGTGTGTAAATATATATAAAAGCCTGCATTTCTTTGATTCAAAGTACAGCAAAAGCATTAGTATTGTGAAATATTTTGCTATTTAAAATAACTGTTTTTCTATTTGAATATATTTTAAAATGTAATTTATTCATGTGATCAAAGCTAAATTTTCAGCATCATTACTCCAGTCTTCAGTGTCATATGATCCTTCAGAAATCATTCTAATATGATGATTTGCTGCTCAAAAACATTATTATTATTATTATCAATATTTAAAACAGTGGAGTATTTTTTTTCAGGATTCTTTGATGAATAGAATCTGAAAATAAATCTAAAGTAAAAAGCTTTTGTAAGATTACCATTCAAAAGCTTGGGGTCAGTGTAAGGTTTTTTTTTCCCCAGGAAAGAAATTATAGAAATTAATGCTTTTATTTAGCAAGGATGCCTTAAATTGATTGAAAGTGATGATAAAGACATTTGTTATGTTATAAAATATTTCTATTTCAGATAAATGCTGTTTTTTTAACTTTCTATTCATCAAAGAAACCTGAAAAATTCTACTCAACTGTTTTCAATTAAAAAATTGTTTTTTTCTAAATTTTTAGCATTATTGCTTCAATCACATGATCCTTCAGAAATCATTCTAATATTCTGATTTGCTGCTCAAAAACATTCATTATTATGTTAAAAACAGCTGAGTAGAATTGATTCAGGTTTATTTGACGAATAGAAAGATCAGAAGAACAACATTTATCTAAAATAGAAATCTGTTGTAACATTATAAATGTCTTTTTCACCACTTTGGATCAATTTAAAGCATTCTTGCTAAATAAGAATTTAATAATAATAAAAATAAATAATAATAATACTGACTAAGCTTTTAAATGGTATAGTGTATAATGTTACAAAAGCTTTTTATTTCAGATAAATGCTGATCTTTGTATCTTTCTATTCATCAAAGAAACCTGACTCAATTCTACTCAGCTGTTTTCAACATAATAATCATAATAATAAATGTTTTTTGTACAACTAATCAGAATATTAGAATGATTTCTGAAGGATCATGTGACTGGAAGAATGATGCTAAAATGTAGCTTTGAAATCACAGGAATAAATTACATTTTGAAATATATTCAAATAGAAAACTGTCATTTTAAATAGTAAAAATATTTAAAAATTGTACAGTTTTTATGGTACTTTGGATCAAATGAATGCAGACTTGGTGAGAAGAAAATACATTTTTAAAACATTTTTAAAAAATCTTACTGTTCAAAATCTTTTGACTGCTAGTGTAGCAGTTTGAAGGGCCCAAACAGGAGCTGCAATCTAGACAAAGAAAAAGCTCAAATATCCAACAAGTTTTGACATGTTTTAGTTTTTTGGTCTCTAAACACTTTCCATGTGTCATTTCATAGTTCTGAAAACTTAACTATTATAAAATGTGTAGAAAATTAAAAAAAAAAACAAAGCATGAATATTCAAACTTGTGGCTGGTAATTTAAGTAATGGAGTACAATTGTACTTGCAATGTTCTGATTTTGGTATCCATTACCTTGTAATGGTTAAGACTATGAAATACCATATTGTCTTTAGATTTGGTCAAATTGAGTCTGACACCTTGAAAACCTGTTAAAGGGGGGACATTTTCACCTCCCCCCACTTTTCAAGAGAGAGGTCGAATTCTTTCTTATTCTAATGGAGGCATCTGCTCGCTTTGTTTCAAGATGATGCTTAACAGCCCACCTTGGCGTCACAAAAGGATTGTGAAGCACTGTGATACTCTTTTGCCACACTATTGAACCTAATGCCTAGTATTTGCAATCAAGTTTGCAAATGCATTTAAAACACTATGGTAAATACAGTTGCAATTGAAATTATTTAACCCCCTTGACCTGCAAAACATTTTTGCTGCAGAGAACAAATTTTGTGAAAACTATTACAAAAAGTTTATGAATACACATTTGAGTAATTCTCATGTTCAAAATTATTCAACCGCCAAAACCCAAATTTGGTACAGAATCTTCTCTTTAAAACCACTAATAAACGCTGCTTGGAAATGCTTAGAAGGTTCCGTCACCAAGCATAAGTAGATTTTGATGTATACTTTGGGATGATTGTCCTGCAGGAAAGTCCATTGATCATTAGCTTCAGTCTTTACACCTTCCTGCAACAGTGAAACACCCCCATTACAGGAATGGCCCATCTCCATGTTTGACCACAGAGATGATGTTCTTCTGCTTAAAAGCTTTGGCTTTTGCACCAGACATACTGCTGATACATAGGTCCAAAAAGTTCCAGTTTGGTCACATCATTCCATAAAACATTCTTCCAGAACTCCACAGGTCTATCCAAATGAATTTTAGCATGTTCAAGTTAGTGTTTTTTAAAGACTTTTTAAAGTAATAAAATCATTTCTTCTGTATAGCTTTTGGGAGAGCTCTGTTGACTTTGTCGTATTAGCTACTCAAACTTCAGCACATGCACGGACTAACTGTATGTGTTTGTAACAGCTCAAGCTAATTCTGTCTTCTAACAGAGCTTGTAAAGGTTTAATTGTGTTTTAATACAATTTTGTTCCCCACCATACAAATAAGTGACTAAAATAGATTAATGTTGAATTGGGGTTAAATAATTATGACATAGTTGTGTTATTAAAAATCCTAGAACTAAAAAATATTACATTATGTATTGATATTATCACCTTTAATAAGCCAGAAATCTATTATAGATGTCCTGGATCTTCAGAAAAGCTTGGATTTGTAAAATTTGAATACTTTCGATTGCTGTACATGATGTAAGGAATAATTGACGACAGGCCGTTGAATTATTAGAAAATATTATTGAACTAAAAAATAGAACATGTATGGTCACATTATAAGTAAGCAATGCCTGAGGGTTAAATACAAGAAAACCATGTTAACCCTTACGAAAATAAACCATGGTTTTGTTATAGTAAAATTGTAGTAACCATGTTTTTGGGTGCACTGATTACCATTTGTACAACCATAGTTTTACTACAAATACCATGGTTAAACTATGGTTAGTGTCGCAAGACTATGGTTTAAATATAGTAACCTTGTTTTTTTGGTTTTATTTGTAATAAAACCATGTTTAATTTTCTTGAGGGTTTCCACTCCATCACTCTCTAGAATAAAATTATACTGTAAATGTCATTGACATAAAAATCAGTGCATAATATGCTGTAATGTTTACCAAAAATTGCTGAAAACGCCAGTATAGTGAAGCTGTTGTCTCTATACTTAAACACATTAAAATATACTGTCAGCGCTGGTTTGTTCGCAGAGCTCCATGAATCACGTGACCGCGTAGCGGCGACGCCGGCGAGATCAAACCTTGTCGCCGCTGTTTTACAATGGCTCTGGCATTAACAGAAGCGCCACATTAAGTGCGCCAAAACGGTATTTCTCGTTTGAACTTAGTATTACAACTCACAACATTTAAAAAGCTGACATTGTTTAAAATCGCAAGCAGGGTCGCCAATTTGGCGTGAGATTTACATGGGCAGAGTGAGAGCGTGAGACGGAGCCTGAAAGCGTGTGTCTCACGCCAAATGCGTGAGAGTTGGCAACCATGATTAATAGTGAAACTTTAAGTTCATTTTCTTCACGAACAGCGCCGTTGTTCCTTCGCTTATGAAAAATGTCATATAGTTTTTAAGTGGTTAATCGTCAGAGCAGCGCTAACAACATTAGCGCGTGTGTTAACGTGTGTGCGTCTGTAACGGACAGAGAGTGGGAGAAATAGAGCATGTGCTTTCCGTACATAAAACGTAATTTTGTGGCAAAAACATGTCTCTAATCTGTCGTTTTTATCCTATCGTTTACTGTATTTATTTGTTTGGCCACTGCCGCTGTGGGGTTTGGTTATTTTGCTGTTTTAGGCTGTTAAGGACCTTTGAAATAACTCGAATCGTGTGGCGAAGTGATACAGACATGTAATGCGGTCAAAAGCTGCCTGGAACTACATTCGCCGTGCGTTTCCCTGAAAATAATGCACACCTTCAGAACGTTCGTCAGCCAATCAGATTTAAGCATTCAACGGCCCCGTAGTATAAATATCAAGAATATAACCCATTTTAACACAGAATCTTTATCTCAGTTACTGAAATGGCTGGTTAATATGTCAATGAAAAACATGAAAACAATATATTTTGTGTATTATTTGGACACAGTCATACAGAAGCAGGCGGCCACAGTGATCCCATCAGGAAGGCACGTTTAATCAGATCTAATTACACACAAAAATAAAACACTCTTACAAAAAAATGATAGTGTGTGTTACATTTAGCAAATTGCACTGGTCAGCTATGAAAGTTAAAAGTGTTGCTAGTAAATCATGCTGTAAAGGAACGACCCTCTCAAAGCCTAAAGTCAACAGGGCATCCAGTCCATATTTAACTATAAAAAAGAAAAAGTTAAAAGAAAACAAAGACATCTTTATGTGTGCACCAGATTTAAATGAAATATATAATCATTCAGTCCATAAAGAGTTTGGTAAATATATATATATATATATATATATATATATATATATATATATATATATATATATATATTGCCTATTATATACAGCCATTATATAGTGTGTATGTGTGTGCAAAATGTATTTTTTGTTTGTTTGTTTGTTTCAAATCTAATTAAATTAAAAATAAATCAGACAGTGACCCACATATATGAACAATATTCTATAACTATACAAAGCACCATCTGCGAATATTTAACTGATCCATCCAGAGGCTTTTTTATTTTGTTTTTACCTTCTTTCACACTCAAATTTATAAAAAAGTAACAAAAGATGTATAGCTCGTTTTCAGCGTATGCAAACTCTTAACAACAGTCCATGGTCATAGAGGATTGCTATAGACAGGCAGCATCTCAGAAACATTCAACAATATATATATATATTTATATATATATATATATAAAACCGCATTTGTTTATTTACGCAGTTTCTTTTAATAATCCTGAAGGAGCAGGGTTTCAAGCTGTGCATTTCGAGGCTTACAAAGAGCACATCAGACATGCTTTTGTGGTTTTCTGCTAGATTTACACCTAAAGCGGATGTATTTCTATAAAAGATAGAATCGTTTCTTATTCTTTAGGACAGCGATCCTCCTTGCAGTTCGTCTGCGACGTTTTTCATGGTTAAAAAAACAAACAAAAAAAAAAAAGTTCAGTAAATTGGTACTACAATGGGTTAATAATAAATTACAAAAATAACAATACGGACACTACTCTCCTTTGATTTCCATTAGGGGTAAACAGTTGCATTCTTCTTTTATGAAATCATAATAATAATAATAATAAAAAACAAGCCCCGAAAAGAAACGGTAACAATATAATGAGAAGGTATGAAATGGAAGACACTTCACATCTCATTAACATGCTCATACATATTTAAATCTATTAAAGGGTTCAGGATTGACATCTGAGACAGAATACAGTTTACCAAAAAGTTGACACCAAACATATTAAAATGTTTTTCTTCACAAAAAGATGGAATTTGAACATTCAAAGCAAGCCAATGCCAACCTCACTGAAGCCTTTTCAATGGGCACAACTTCATTTTTTTGCTCTGGAAACATCGGCAACGCTTCCTGCGACGATGCCAATATATTATATCTGTATAATTTTACTCTTTTTTTTTTGTTTTTTCTTTACCTCGTCCTCTCACGCCGTATAAAAATAAAGCTAGACTACCTACCTACCTACCTAAGAATTCATGTATTGGTTCGTTCACTTTCAACAAGCTTATAAGTCAGACCGCAGGATGACGCCAGTCTTGAGGAATGGAGTCTGGTGTAGGGCAGCCCAGAAGAGAGGCCAGTGGAGCCGATTTCCCTGATTGAAAGGAATCCATCTCGCGGCTTGCTAAAGTCCAAGCGGGCCGAAGATCGAGTCCCAAATGACAAACGTATTAGTCTTTTGTTGACATTGGATTCTTCCTCTTGTCTACTCTTCGGTAAGGACAGTAGTGCTTCTTGCATTAGCTTATGCCGGAACGCTCTTGGTTCTGCGTGCCCCGCTAAAGTTCAGCCTCTCCTAAAGTCTAGTCTGTGAAAATGCTACATGAAATACTGTTAATATGTTGTCTTAATGCTAAAAAAAACGTATGGAGTTTAAAAAAAACAAAAAAGAGGAAGAGGAGGTTCCAAAGTAAGTAAAATAAGTAATGAGAGTTACTAGCAGCTGAAAAGATACGTTGGTTTTTTCTTCTCTTCTTTTCAAATAATGCAGAAAGATCCGTTTATAGCAGCGTCAGGGGTCGAGTGCTGCGCTATAATCCACCCTTCCGTCTGAGCTCCTCGTGAGGCCCACACGTCTGTCGGCTGACTGACAGGTCCGTCCCGCCTGGAGAAAGGTTCCTCTGCGAGCGCCGGCGGCGGGCGATCATTCCACAGCGAAGCCGCAGGTCTCCTCGATGGCCGTCAGCAGTTTGTCGTAGAGTTTATCATAGGTCTCGTACGGGGGAATGTCGATACGGTTGAAGCTGAGAAATGAATAGTGGTGAATTAGTGCAGAAAACTGTTTGTAGACTACTGTATATTGATATCAAAAATACTGTCTTAAAATATTTTTTATATTTATATACTACCATTCAAAAAAATTGGAGTTGTTGTAACAGAGTAAAAGTGTCTTATGCTCACAAAGGCTGCATTCACTTGATAAAAAATGCAGTGTAAACAGTAATATTGTGAAATATTATTAGAATTTTAAAGAATTGTTTTTGATTGGAATATACTGTAAAATGTAATTTATTCCTGTGATCAAAACTAAATTTTTAGCATCATTACTCCAGTCTATAGTGTCACATGATCCTTCTGATTATGCTGATTTGCATCTCAAGAAACATTTTGTATGATTATTAATTTTACAAACAGTTGTGCTTTTTAAAATGTTTGTGGAAACTGCGAGACAACATTATTTTATAAACAGAAATTTCAAAAGAACAGAATTTATTAAAACAAAAATCTTTTATAATACTATAAATGTCTCTCTATGGTCACTTTAAAACTTTTTAATGTACATTTGCTGAATAAAAGTAATTTCTACTTTCTTTTTTTTCTTTAAAGGTTAATTGAACTATAAAATATTTCTGTAATTTTAATAAAAAAAGGAAATACAATAACAAAACACAAATTTTTAAATTTAAATAGAAAAATGCAAAAATTAAGTTTCCTTTAATTAGTACAATATCAGTCTATCATTCCACATGTACACTACCAGTCAAAAGTTTTTAAACAGTAAGATTTTTACTGTTTTTAAACAAGTCACCAAGCCTGCATTTATTTGATGCAAAATACAGCAAAAACAGTACAATTGTGATCAAAGCTAAATTTCACAGTCCTCAGTGTCACATGATCCTTCAGAAATCATTCTAATATGCTGATTTGCGGTTTAAGAAATATTTATTATTATTATCATCAATATTGAAAACAGCCGAGTACATTTTTTAGGATTCTTTGAAAGAAAAGATCCAAAAGATCAGCATTTATCTGAAATAAAAAGCTTTTGTAACATTATACACTATACCATTCAAAAATATGGATAAATGCTGCTCTTCCGAAAAAAACAAAACAAAAACAAACAAACAAAAAATCTACTCAGCTGTTCTCAACATAATAATAATAATACTAAATGTCTTTTGAGGAGCAAATCAGAATATTAGAATGATTTCTGAAGGATCATGTGACTGGAGTAATGATGCTAAAAAATTAAGCTTTGAAATCACAGAAATAAATTACATTTTAAAATAGATTAAAAAAGAAAGCAGTTATTTTAAATGGTAAAAATATTTCAAAATTGTACTGTTTTTTAGTACTTTGGATCAAATAAATGTGGGCCTGGTGAGCAGAAGTGACGTCTTAAAAAACATTAAAAACGTTTGGTGTATATCTGCATTATACTGATAAACGACATAACTGCTCTTTCAATTTTGCCATTGTCTTTTAAAAAACCCATACTAATCTGTAGAAATGTGCATACCAGGTGTGTGCTTTGGGCAGGTTGTTGGTGCTGGCATCAATCTGATGGATGGTGAAGAGACGTGGTCCAGCAGCACCTGCAACAAACAGCGTTTTAAAGCAAACATATATGTATATTTCAATTTAAAGACTAAGACACTTTGAACTTGATCATATTTACAAGACTCTAGATCAAAAGCATTACGATAGTAAACATATAATAGCACTAAAACACATATAATGTGATGCTTTCTTTTTCCTTTCCAGATCACAAATGATAAACTCATGCTAAAGGACATCACGTACCTTGCAGGGCTTTGAATCCTTGCAGTGGGACTCTGGAGGAGCCGGTGACGAACTGCAGCAGTCTGGCTCTCCTCTCCTCATCATACGACTCCACGGCCCGCCAGAACCACTTCACGATGTTACTGTCAGGTGTGCAGTGCTTCAGACGGGTGTTTGACTTCCAGTCGTTGATGTCGATCTTTCCGAGTCCACACACAATGAGCTGAAAGCATGAGACGCACCTGAATCATTAACCGTGCTCTGATACCGCTCACTGTTATGAGCGAAAAGAGCAAGCAAAATATGCTCCATTACAAGACTGAACTATGAGCTAAGAAGTCAAGTTAATTGCCTGGTTTAAGTGGATTTATTGTACCAAATGGACGTGCTTGTCTTCTGAAGTAAGTTTTCATACCTCCAACTCTTTCTCGTCAAACGCCTTGAGTAGGTGTTGTGGGATGACCTCATTAAAGCCTTTCTGCAGGGCCAAGAACTGAGCCTCGATGCCCCTCAGGAACCGCCAGTTCACATACAGCCTGCACGAAAACAGCAACAAGACATTTAGGCTATGTTCAGACTGCCAGAAAAAAACATCTGATTTTTTTTTTTTTTTTGCATATCCAGATGTTTTCCAGATGGGTTGTTGAAAGTCTAGACAGCAAAAAACAAATTTAAAATCAGATTTTAAAAAAAAAATCTCATTCGAACCACATTTGAAGGTGGTTTAAAATGTGATTCCAATCAGTCTCAGTCTGGATGCTCTGGGTGCTCAGATGATGCATTTCTACGTTTTCTGCATCTGTTTCGAAGCCCTCGCCACATACGCAGATACGCCTATGTTATTACTAAAGCAACCCATGCAGATAGACACCACGATTTATTCACCCTCAAGACATCCTAGGTGTATAAGATTTTCTTCTTTCAGACGAATATATTTAAAAATGTCCTGTCTCTTCCAAGCTTTATAATGGCAGTGAATGGCTGTTGAGATTTTGAAGTCCAATGAAGTGGATCCATCTATCATAAAAAGTGCTCCTCACTGCTCCAGGGGGTTAATAAAGGCCTTCTGAAGCGAATCAATGCTTTCGTGTAGGAAAAATATCCATATTTAAAACTTTATAAACCATAACCTCTAACTTCTACTAACTGTCGTATGCGCATTCACGAAAGAGTGACGTTTCCTGAAGAAACAGCGGAGGCGTGGTGT